>JAVJIF010019548.1:0-70235 GCA_038442645.1 Agave tequilana | reverse complement strand
GATTTTTACTCAAACAAGTTTATATTTCAAAGATCATGCAAGAACTTATTTTTGTGAATTTTTAGAGATTTTATGGGATTTAATAGGATAATAAAAACCCTAGTTTTCTAATCCCTAATTGTGTCTGCCAGGCCCTGGCGGTCGACCGACCGGTCGACCGGACCAGGAGCGGTCGACCAGAACGGTTCGACTGGATGTGCACACAAACGTGCACAAGGCCATATCAGTTGGCCGGTCGATCGAGCGGTCGACCGACTGAAGGTAACCCACACTCGGGTTGACCGGGCGGTCGACGGGCGGAGAGCAGTTGCTCTCTGGTTCAGGGCCCAGTCGACCGGCAGGCTCAACGGTCAAAAATTTGGCCGTTGGCCAGTCGACCCGGCCGGTCGACCGGAAGGCCATTCTAGGCCTAGTCAGCTGCCAACGGGCAGATTCCAAGTGGGGGCTATTTATACCCATTTGAAGTGGGTTTTGGTTAAGACTTTCAAGAGCAAAATTTCTCCTATTCTCTAGTGTTTTAAAAGCAAGTTTTCAAAAGAGTTTATTGGTTTTAAAGATCATTCTTTATTTGTTTTCAAGAGTTGGAAAATCAAAGAAAAATATAGATTTGGGATATTTGCTTTGTTCTTCATTTCTATCAAATACTTAGTTATTTTCCCAAGTATTTTTCCTTGTGATTTGTTTTCCAACATCTTGTTTTCTCACACTTGAGCCCTATCGTTCTATCCTATCTATAGGATCTTTATTTTGTAGGAAAATTAGTTTGTGGTTGTGGAAACCACCAAGTTGTAAACCCTCCTTGATTTGTGTTATCCCTCTAGTGAGAGGTGATTGTGGGTATCCCTTTAGTGAGAGGTTGATAGTGGAGGTTGTGTCGGTATCCCTCTTAGTGAAGAGGTGGATTGTGTTGTTAGTGGCTTTGTGCCTATCCCTCATTTATGAGGTTGATTTCTGTGGCTTTGTGCCTAACCTCTAAGTGTAGAGGTTGTGTTGTAATTGAGAGAGGAGTTGTGTACTCCCGGTTGTATTACCCCAAATCCTCAGTGGAGGTTCCCTGTGTGGGAGTCCTGTGTGGACAAGTTAAAGGATTGAAAATCTTTCTGTGTGAAGGCGGGGATGTAGAGCTGTGTGCTTGAACCTCGAAACAAATCTCAGTGTTTGCGTTTGATCCATTGACTCTTACTCTCTCTATTACTTTGAGCATTGCATCATATTCCCATATCATATATATGCTTGTGTTTTGTGTGTGCCTCACTTGTGTTTAACCATGAGAGCTTCATATAGCACCTCAACTCTTATTCAGAGGAATCAAGAGGAGTTAGTCCAGAGTCTTTCACCGGGAATTCGGCTGCCACAGCTACATTAAGTGTGCTGCAATTAAGTTTTTAATTTTCGCATTTTGTTCACTAGATTAGCCGTACACCTATTCACCACCCTCTAGGTGTACTTTCAATTGGTATCAGAGTCTACGCTCCTGATATTAGGTTTAACCACCTAAGAGTGTGATCTTGGTTTTACTAATCTACATTTGCATTTGCATTTGCACACATATTGTTTGCACTCATGGATGTCCCTTCCATGTTTGATATCTCTAGACTTGATATATGGAAGGTTCTGATGAGTTGTCATTTAAAAACCCTAGGTTATAGAGTTTACCTTGCCATTACCAAGGAATCCTACCTTAGTGATAGCAGGCATATAGAGGCCAATGCACTAGCCCTAAAGGCACTTAGAGCATCTCTTGATAAAAAATATTTATATGTATTTTCTCACTATGAGTCCGCTTTAGCAGTATGGAGCATTTTGACATCTCCCGAGCTACCAACGCTTATCGATAAGAAGAGTAGATCTAGGAGAGACAAGTCCGACGAACGTTGCCTCATGGTCCAAGGGAATGACTCCCTTGAGGTATAATCGGAAACTTAACTAGATGCTAGCACTAGTTCCTATTGCAATCAGTGGTTAGAGGCACAAGCCATGAATGATGAACTTGCTAAAAATTGTGAAAATTTGATTTTAAAATACAAACTTTTGGAAAAGGAAAGTCTTGGTTTAAAAGAAGAAAATAAAAATTTATCTTCTAGACTTGAGATTGTTTTACAAGAAAGGGATGAGATTTAAAGTGAAAGTGACTCGCTTAAATCCCAACTTGATCTTGCACTTAATGAAAACAAAATTTTGAAAAGTAAAAATGATTGTGAATATGTTTTGAAGAAAAATGAGGATTTAACTTCAAAAACTTGATTTTGTATTAAAAGAGAATAATTCTTTGAAAAATAAAATAAATTTGATTTCACAAGAATTGAAAGATTGTTTAAAGAAAAACGTTTCTTTGAAAAATGATTTAGATTCTTATGTTTGCCATACTAGTGTAGCTTCACATCCTTGCTGACCTATTGCATGCACCTCTTCTATAATTGAAAATGATATATCTATGCTTAAGAAGAGTGTTGATTGTTTAGGCTCCACTTTGAGCCATTGTGCCATGAACCACTCACGTTTGGAATCTATGTATCGAAAGAAACAAATTCCATCTTTACATGCACACCATCCACGGCATACACATGCTTCGCACGTTCATGTACACAACACGTTGTATGCTCATGTGTACACTTGTACACATTGTGGACATAAGGGCCACCTTGCTAAGTTTTGTTATGATCGTTTACATGATTCAAATTTAGCAATAAGTTTGTTTGGATTAGGAAAGGAACTAACCCCATGGACCCAAAAGAGTGTGGGTATCAAAGACCACCCCTATTGTATTGATGTAGGTGTGGGCTCTTTATGATGTGAGAGCGATGGTGTCTTAAGGTGGATGCGTTCCGAGCTTTATGAGGACTATATGGATGCATCACTTTCATGGGGAGTTTGGTGGGAGGACACCTTGGTTTGGAGACATAAAGAGTTGCCCTCTCGATTTTGGTAACGATCTCTTACTCCTCATTTATTATTTACATGCTTTTCATATCATTGGTTTTTAGCATGTTTTGATGTTTCATGATTAGTATGTTAAATGACATGACTATTAGACTAGTGATATGCATGATTAGTATTTGAGACACCAATGTTTATATGGACCATATTTTGTGTTCTCATATTTGTTTAGCTAATATGTATATCATAGATCTAATGCATGTGCATTTGCCATAATGATCATATGAGTTTTTGTTTTGATTTCTATGCTTCATACTTTTATATGTTTAGATATTAGATTTCATCAAAACTTAGATATATATGTACAACTAGTAAGCTACAAATAGAGTATTATATGTTTGTGTTTAAACGTTCATTTGTACTTATTAGATGTGCTAGTATAGCCTAGTTTTGATGATTCATACATTTTGACTTGTATTCCCATTTTGTACATGTTTTCACGTTAATGTTTAACTTCATGTATATGTCTATTCTGTCCAAACTATTAGCTATACATATACATCCCTTGAGCCACTTGCCTTCATGCATATACTTTTGTGGACTCGTTTATATTTGGATATGTATGTATATGGTAGTTTGTACATGACATACATATACCTTGAAGGAATTCTAGTTTTGATGTTTTTAAGAATTTTGTATTTGAATTTGATTGCCTATTTCCATGACTTGTCTTTCACAAAATTTGTACACTTATATTCTTGATGTTTTCTCATGATTTTGTTTTCATATGTGTTATATAGATTTTTTGAGTGACATTGGTTTAGTGATTTTCATATTTTATGGAATATAATTTGTTTTATTCCTTACTTGAAGGATTTCATACTAGTTTTCAAATTTTTTCTTAAAATTAGTTCTTATTCTTCATTATGGTAGAGCTTTTCAAACATACTCTATTTCAAACTTATTTTTGAAAACCCTACCCATTTAAGGGCGGTTGGTTGGGCGTCCATGCCTTGTATGCTTCTTATTGAAAATCCTTTTAAACATGTGCATGAAATGGGTGGAAGGTAATATGAGTTATACACTTGACTTATTGTGTTTCAATTGGTATCATTGGATCTTTTCAATTGGTATCACTATTGACATTTTTTTTTGTATACTCATATATGTTATTATATATATGCTTACACTTCAAATAGTATCGATTTCGATTGGTATTCTATTTTCCATACATATATATATGATTTATTTGTACTTACTATATCTCTATATCCTTGAGCACAAATTTTGGTTATGTTAAGCTTGATTTCAAATGACTATTATATTTCAATTGATTATGTTTCAATTGGTATCTTATACAAGCTTATGAATTATTTATTTGGTATTTCATAAAGGGGAGAAAATTTATATTTCATCTTTTAATTGATATTTTACTCCCACACTTTATGTTGAAATATGATTAAAAAAATGATATTGATTATTTTGGTATCATATGCTTTTAATAAAAAAATTACTTTCAATTGGTACTAATCTTTACATATTGGTATCAAGATTACCTATAAGTTTACTTACAATAAAGAAAATAATAAAACAATGTTAACAATTGGTATGTTTTATTGATATCAAATTTTTGGTTGAATTGCTCAAAATGATTTATTTACTTATAATTGGTATTTAATTGGTATTTACTTACAATTGGTATCAATTGGTATTTAAATTTATATTAAAATATTTGTTTTATGTACCACATTATATACTTTCAATTGGTATATTTCATTGATATCATGATGTACTAAATTGATATATTTTTTCTTACAATTGTTATCATAATGTTTGATTAGATTTCACCCCTCATTGATTTTTTTTTTGTGTTTAAACAAAAAGGGGCGAATATTGTTTTCTTTGACCCCTTTGTTGATGATTGACAAAAAGGGGGAGAAGTATTTGAGTTTATATGCATATTTATTGTTTAATATGCATGATTTGTTTATTTGTAAGGTTATTTCATATTGATATTTTTTTATTATTGGTATCAGAAGCTTTTAGTGATTATCTTTTCAATTGGTATCAAGAATTTTGTTTTATTGATTGGTATCAAGAGCTTAAGTTTTTTCATTGAATTTTTATTGGTATCAAAAGCAATTATTTAAGAACATGTTTATTTTAAAAAGGAAAAGGAATTTATTTTAAAATAAACATGTTCTTAAATAATTGCTTTTGATACCAATAAAAATTTCAATGAAAAAACTTAAGCTCTTGATACCATCAATAAAACAAAATTCTTGATACCAATTGAAAGATAATCATTAAAAGCTTTTGATACCAACAATAAAAAAATATCAATATGAAACAACCTTACAAATAAACAAATCATGCAAATTAAATAATAAACAGACATAAAAACTCAAATACTTCTCCCCTTTTTGTCAATCATCAACAAAGGGGTCAAAGAAAACAATATTCTCTCCCTTTTTGTCCTAACACAAAAAAAAAAAAAATCAATGAGGGGTGAAATGTTTATTTCATGTTTGGTATCAAGAGCATATTCATTTCATTGTTTTATGCATGTTGATGCATATTCATGTTTAGTATTCATTGCATATATTTATTGTTTATTGCTATGCATGAGTTAAGGGGGAGCTTCTTTGAAGCTTAACTTTAATCCATGCATATATAACTCCATGAGTTTTGTCATCATCAAAAAGGGGGAGATTGTTGGCCCAGAGGCCTTCCACTCTAGTTTTGATGATGATTAACTCATGTAGTTATGTTTACTAATAATCTTGTGATGTTTAGTTTCAGATACTTAACCAAAATGTTAATAGGTGATTAGCTTCAACAAAGATGTTTTGGAGCTTTCATATGGTGATTCAAGAGCCCGAGCGTCAACGTTCATATCTAGCACTCGTTGGAGTCAAGCTCGGTGGATCACGTTTGGATCGAGTCGACTTGGTGACGGCGCTCTACAAAAAGACTTCAGTACATAGTTAGTTTATGTTTTAGATCTATTTGTTAAAGATTAGATAGTGTGATATGCTCAAGTTCACAACACACACACTTGTTTAAAGTTTCATATTTATTGGTTTTCGGCTTTTGGTTTAACCGATCTTGGTTTCATGAATAGATAGAATCAACATGTTTACATGGTTTAATATATATTAGATTTGTTCTATATACATCTATCGTTCAACTATTTAAACAAACTTAGGTTGATAGTCTATTTCATGAGTTTGGAATTTGGTATTTTAACAAAACATATTTTTGGATTTTAAGTCAAAAACATTGATATATATATATATATATATATATATATATATATATATTATATATATATATATATATATTTCATGTATATTGGATTATATCCATATACAACATGCTTTAAGTTGTTTAAATATCATGTTCTTGTATTTGGATGAGTTTTGGACAAAACGAATTTTCAATTCAAAAATTCAAGTTTTGGAAAATACGGAATTTGATTTCAGCAAAATTTTCATAACACAAAAAGAGTTCAAAATGTTTGAGACTTGGTTTGATTTTTACTCAAACAAGTTTGTATTTCAAAGATCATGCAAGAACTTATTTTTGTGAATTTTTAGAGATTTTATGGGATTTAATAGGATAATAAAAACCCTAGTTTCTAATCCCTAATTGTGTCTGCCAGGCCCTGGCGGTCGACCGGACGTGCACACAAACATGCACAAGGCCATATCAGTTGGCCAGTCGACCGACTGAAGGCAACCCTCTCGGGTTGCCCCAGTCGACCGGGCGGTCGACCGGCCAGAGAGCCGTTGCTCTCTGGTTCAGGGCCCAGTCGACCGGCAGGCTCAACGGTCAAAAATTTTGACCGTGGGCCGGTCGACCAGCCGGTCGACCAGAAGGCCATTCTGGGCCTAGTCAGCTGCCAACGGCAGATTCCAAGTGGGGGCTATTTATACCCCATTTGAAGTGGGTTTTGGTTAAGACTTTCAAAAGCAAAATTTCTCCTATTCTCTAGTGTTTTAAGAGAAGGTTTTCAAAAGAGTTTATGGTTTTAAAGATCATTCTTTATTTGTTTTCAAGAGTTGAAAAAATCAAAGAAAATATAGATTTGGGATATTTGTTTTGTTCTTCATTTCTATCAAATACTAAGTTGTTTTTTCAAGTATTTTTCCTTGTGATTTGTTTTCTAACATCTTGTTTTCTCACACTTGAGCCATATCATTCTATCCTATCTATAGGATCTTTATTTTGTAGGAAAATTAGTTTGTGTTGTGGAAACCACCAAGTTGTAAACCCTCCTTGATTTGTGTTATCCCTCTAGTGAGAGTGATTGTGGGTATCCCTTTAGTGAGAGGTTGATAGTGGAGGTTGTGTCGGTATCCCTCTTAGTGAAGAGGTGGATTGTATTGTTAGTGGCTTTGTGTCTATCCCTCATTTGTGAGGTTGATTTGTATGGCTTTGTGCCTAGCCTCTAAGTGTAGAGGTTGTGTTGTAATTGAGAGAGGAGTTGTGTACTCCCAGTTGTATTACCCTAAATCCTCAGTGGAGGTTCCCTGTGTGGGAGTCCTGTGTGGACAAGTTAGTGGATTAGAAATCCTTCTGTATGAAGGCGGGGACGTAGAGCTATGTGCTCGAACCTCGAAACAAATCTCGGTGTTTGCGTTTGATTCATTGACTCTTACTCTCTCTATTACTTTGAGCATTGCATCATATTATCATATCATATATATGCTTGTATTGTTTGTGTGTGCCTCACTTGTGTTTAACCATGAGAGCTTCATATAGCACCTCAACACTTATTCAGAGGAATCAAGAGGAGTTAGTCCAGAGCCTTTCACCGGAATTCGGCTACACTCATTGGTTACATTAAGTCTGTTGCAATTAAGTTTTTAATTTTCGCATTTTGTTCACTAGATTAGCCGTACACCTATTCACCCCCTCTAGGTGTACTTTCATTTTTGTGATAGCAATTAGTTTTAAAATTCCGCATTATTTGTCATTAGATTAGCACTAAACCTATTCACCCTCCTCTAGGTGCACTTTCACAACTGAATTCCCATCTGAAATATTATCAAATAAATGTGATAATAAATTTCACATAAATCTTTTATTTATCCACAACCATGAACTAAACTACTCTCAAAATCAAATCGAGTCACAGTCTAATGTATATCTGATTCGATGTCCATAAGTATCTAAATTCTCTTTCGGTATAATAATACAAGTCTGATAGTCTACTATATATCTTTAAAATCTATTATTCTACCAACCCGATCTTCTTCCCAATCATAAATCAACCTTCACTCCAATCAACTTATAAACTAAATTTATCTCAACTAGATCTGAATCCGAATTGGTAAACATCTACACATGAAAAGGATAGAAATAATTGATTCACATGAAATCCATATTGGAACTTGATTTTGATGATACATTTGTGAAGCCATTTCATTGGAGCTCTATCTCACAAGCTTATACAGCGTTCTACATGCTCAAGACTTTCCAGGATAATGGTTATGATGTGTATTATAATGTTTATTAGAATGTTAAAAGCCTTGAAATACACACACACATCATAAGCCTATTAGTCGACTTATACTCTTGATTAGTCGACTTATATCCCATAGTCGACTTGATACTTTATGTAGTCGACTAACTTTTATTCTGAAAAGATATCAACTTTCTGTTTCTTGACAGTTAACATTGTTAGTCGACTTATCAACTTTATTAGTCAACTAATACAGTTGTAGTCGACTAATATATTCTGCTGGTTGAGTAAGTTCAGTTTTCAGAAACATGTCTTTTGTATCAGACCTGAAGGTACACCTAGAGGGGGGTGAATAGGTGTACGGCTAATCTAATGAACTAAATGCGGAATTTAAAAACTAATTGCAACTACACTTAATGCAACCAACGAGTGTAGCCGAATTCCCGGTGAAGGGCTCTGGACTAACTCCTCTTGATTCCTCTGAATAAGAGTTGAGGCGCTATATGAAGCTCTCGTGGTTAAGCACAAGTGAGGCACACACAAACAAGTCAAGCATATAATATATGAATGAGCAATATGAAAGATACAAGGCACAATAAGAGAGAGAGAGAGTTAAGAGTCAATGGATCAAACGCAAACAACAAGATGTGTTTCGAGGTTCGAGCACCCAGCTCTACGTCCCCGCCTTCACCGAGAAGGATTTCCAATCCACTAACTTGTCCACCTAGGACTCCCAACACAGGGAACCTCCACCGAGGATTTTGGGGCAATACAATAACCGGGAGTACTCAACTCCTCTCTAACCAATACAACCTCTCACAGAGGCAATGCACAACCAACTCAATCACTACCTCACACAAGAGGGGTAGGCACCTAGCCAAACAACCACAATCCACCTCTTGCAAAGAGGGATACAAATCCAACACCAACTCTACCTCTCACTAGAGAGAGCAATACACAATCTCAACCTCTCACTAGATGGAGCCACCCCACTCCAAATCAACCTCTACCCAAGAGGGATATCAACAGAAGGAGGGTCACAACAAGGTGGTATATTTCAACAACAAACAATATCTTTCACAAAATAAAGATCCTATAGATAGGATAGAATGATATAGCTCAAGTGTGGAAAACAAAGTTTTTTTGACAAAGAAAATCACTTGGGAAAATCTCCAAATAGATATAGAATTTTTGGACCAAAAACAAATTCCTAAAAGACAATTTTCTTTGAAAATAAAAACACTTTTAAAACAAATGAAGATAAGAATTTGAAGCTCTAAAAACTCTTTTTGAAACTTGAAATAAACACTAGGAACTCTGAAAATTTTTAGCTCTTGAAACTTAGTGAAAAACACCTCTCAATGGGGTATATATAGCCCCATGAAAAGAACTAGCCGTTGGGCTGATTTTCAGTCTTGGCGGGTGGCGGTCGACCGGCCGGTCGACCGCCAACGGTCAAAATTTTGACCGTTTGAGCCCTCCGGTCGACCTCTCGGTCAATCGTGCCAATCCAGAGAACAAATGCTTTCTGGCCGGTCGACCGCTCGGTCGACCGTCTAAGCCTTACGGTCTACCGGTCCGGTCGACCGCCCCGACCCGAGAGTGGGGTACTTGCAGTCGTTCGACCGCCCGGTCGACCGGCTCAAGTGGCTAGCCAGCGTGCACGTTTTGTGCACGTCGGTCGACCGGTCCGGTCGACCGTCTCTGGGTCCGGTCGACCACCAGAGCCTGGCAGGCAGTTTTTCAGGACTTGAAACTTGGGTTTTAATTTTAAAATAAAATCCCATAAAAACTCTAAAAATTCACAAAAATAAGCTCAGTATAATACATTGAAAATCAAACATGTGTAAAAATTTTCAACACATATTTCAAACTATTTGAACCATTTTTGTGTTATGAAAATTTTGCCGAAAACCAAAACCCGTATTTTCTAAAACTTGGATTTTTCAAATGAAAATACGTTTTGTCCAAAACTCATCCAAATACAAAAACATGATATAGAAACAACTTTTAGGCATATAGTATATGGATATAATCCAATATACATATAAAGATATATCATAGTTTTTGACAATAAATCTGAAAATATGTTTTGATAAAAATACCAAAACACCACACATGAATAGGCATATCAAAATAAGTTTGTTTACGATATGAAACATACATGTATATAGAACATATCTAATATACATTTAAACAATGTAAACTTGTTTTGATATAATATCTATTCATGAAAACCAAGATCGGTTAAACCAAAACTGAAAACCAATAAACATGAAAACTTAAACAAGTGTGTGTGTTGTGAATTTGAGCATATCACACTATCTAATCTTTACACATGAATCTAAAACAAAAACTAAACTAGGTACCGAGGTCTTCTTGACGAACTCCGTCTTCAAGCCGACTCGATCCAAACCGTGATCCACCGAGCTTGATTCCAACGAGTGCTATATATGATCTAGATGCTCGGGCTCTTGAATCACCATGTGAGAAGCTCCAAGACACTTTTGTTGAAGCTAATCACTTACTAATATCTTGGTTAAGAATCTGAAACTAAACATCATAAGATTATTAGTAAACATAACTACAAAGTTAATCATCATCAAAACTAGAGTGGAAGGCCTCTGGGCCAACAATCTCCCCTTTTTGATGATGACAAAACTCATGGAGTTATATATGCATGGATTAAAGTTAAGCTTCAAGGAATCTCCCCCTTAACACATGCATAGCAATAAACAATAAGATATGCAATAAATACTAAACATGACTATGCATAAAATAATGAAATGAACATGCTCTTGATACTAAACTTAAAACATGAATATGTATAAACATGCTCTACCAAACTTTTAAAATAAATTCTTTTTTTTTAAATACATGCTCTTGATACCAATCAATTAAAAAATTAATCAATCAATAGAAGCTCTTGATACCAAAAAAAATGAAAACTCCTCAACTATATGCATATAAAAACTCAAGTACATGTATACAAAAAACTCAAATACTTCTCCCCTTTTCGTCAATCATTAATAAAGGGGTCAAAGAAAACAATGTTCTCCCCTTTTTTGTCAAAAACAAAAATCAATAAAGGGGTGACATTAAACAAATCAATAAAAAGATATATGCGATATACATTCATGAAGAGGAAGACGTAAGTTAACTTCCCTACATATATGTATTACATGAAGAAGGGATGACAAGCCCTAACTCACCTAACGCATAATATGTAATGCATAAGAGGAGATGTGAAGCTCCCCCTACACACGTGTATCGCATAAAGAAGAGTTGTCAAGCTCCTCAATATAAGATACACTCAACATGAATCTATATGTAGAAGAGATGTTAAGCTCCCTTGCATATAGGCAATCAAAACATTTTTAATTTTCTTGATACCAATTGAAAGTAAACAAATAAACATCTTGATACCAATTTGTAAGTATTTTTCATTTTGAATATATGATACCAAATTAAAATCAAAATCATTTTCCAATTATTTTCCATCATAAAGTATGGGAGTGGAAATCAAAGGTAAACCAAATATCAATTGAACGATGAAATACGAATTTTCTCAAATAAAACGATGCATAAGCTTGTATAGATATCAATTGAAAACTAATCAATTGAAACATAGTCATTAAAAAATCAAGCTTAGCATAACCAAATTTGTGCTTTCATATATATCTTTGAGGACAAAAAAAGCATATATATGTATGAAAAGTTAAATACCAAATGAAATTGATACTATATGAAGTGTAAGCATACATATATCAAAAACATCTATATGAGTATACCAAAAAATGTCAATATTAATACCAATTGAAACGATCCAATGATACCAATTGAAACAATAATAAGATCAAGTATATAACTCATATTACCTACTACCCATTTCATGCACAAGTTTAAAACTAATTTTCAATATGAACATACAAGGCATGGTCGCCCAACCAACCGCCCTTGGATGGGTAGGGGTTTTCAAAAATAGGTTTGAAAATATAGGATGTTTGAAAACTCTACCAAATGAAGAATACGAACTAGTTATAAGAAAAATTTGTAAACTAGTACGAAATCCTTCAAGTAAGGAATAAAACAAAAATATTTTTCATGAAACATGAAATTCATATGATAGCCAACACTCAAAGTCAATGAAGTATGAATATGACTCATGAAAACAAAGCATGAGTAAACAAGAAAGGTGAGTGTACAAATAAAATGTGAAGAACATAATCATGAAAGGTAGGCAATAAGCTCAATTAAAATTCCTTTAAATATGAAAACATGAAAATCGTTAAGAACTAAATTTTCATTAAAAATAATTTATACTTCAAGGCATATGTTTGTCTTGTACAAACTAAGGTATACATACATATCCAAAACATAACGAGTCCACAAAAGTATATGCGTGAAGGCAAGTAGCTTCAAAGGATGTATATGTATAATCAATAGTTTAGACAAGATAGACATACACATGAAGTTAAATATAAAAAAAAACATGAAAACATGTATAAAATGGGAATACAAGTCAAAGGCATGAATCATCAAAACTAGACTATACTAGTACATCTAACAAGTACAAAAGCATTTAAGTACAAACATATAAAAGTCTATTTGTGGCTCACTAGATGTACAAGTATATATATCCAGTTTTAATGAAAACTAACATCCAAACATGTAATCAAATATGAAGCATAAAATGAGAAAACTAACATCCAAACATGTAATCAAATAATGAAGCATAAAATGAGACATAAACCAACATGATAAACATAAATACGATGTAAATGCATATGCATTAAACTATGATATACATAATAGCAAAACAATGGTGAGAACACAACATATGGGTCCATATAAACATGGGTGATCTTAAATGCTATACATGCATGTCAATGGTCTAATAATCATGGCATTTAACATACTAATTAAAACATGCTAAAACTCAATAATGTGAAAAGCATGTAAATATAAACAGGAGTTAGAGATCGATACCAAAACCAATGAAAGCGCCTCTCTAGTTCTCCAAACCAAGGTGGTCCTCCCACCAAACTCCCCTTGAAAGTGATGCATCCAAAATGTTCTCCTTAAGCTTGAAATGCATCCACTTCAAGGCACCATCACTCTCACGTCATGCGAGATCCCTACCTACATCAAAAAAATAGGGGTGGTTTTGGTACCCACACTCTTTTGGGTCCATGAGGGTTAGTACCTTTCCTAACCCAAACAAATTTATTTGCTAAATTAGAATCATTTATACGATCATAACAGAATTTAGCAAGGTGGCCCTTACGTCCACAATGTGTACAAGTGTACACATGAGCATACATAGTGTTGTGTATATGAACGTATGAAGCATGTGTATGCCGAGGATGGTGTGCATGCAAAGATGGAACTTGTTTCTTTCGAACCAAAGATTCCAAGCATGTATGTTTCAAAGCACATTGGCTCATAGTGGAGCCCAAACAATCCACACTCTTCTTAAGCATACAAATATCATTTTCAATTTTGAAAGAAGAGGTGCATGCAATAGGTGAGCTAGATGGTAAAGCTATACTAGCATGGCAAACATGTGAATCTATATCAATTTTCAAAGATTCATTTTTCTTTAAACAAACTTCTAAATCCTTTGAAATTGAAGCAATTTTTATTTTCAAAAAATCATTCTCTTTTACAACAAAATCAAGTTTTGAAGATATAACTTTATTTTTCTTAAAACATCATTACAATCATTTCTATTTTTCAAAATCTCGTTTACTTTTAGGGCAAGGTCTAGTTGAGATTTAAGTGAGTCACGTTCACTAGACATCTCTTCCTTCTCTTGCAAAACCAAATCAAGTTTAGAAGACAAATTTTCATTTTCGTTATTCAAAGCAAAAGTCTTCTTTTCAAAAGATTGTATTTTTTCAATAGTTTTTCACAAACAATTAAAGTTCTTCATTCAAAGCATTTGGATCCACATAATCATCACATGAAGAACTAGCATCATCACTATCTAATTGAGTTTTCGAGTATACCTCAAGGGAATCATTCCCTTGGACTATGTAGCATTGGTGCTCGGATTCTCCACTAGATTCATCCTCCACAATAGTTGGCGTTTGAAGCTTGGAGGTCGTTAACTTGTTCCACACTGCAAAGGCGGAATCACAGTTAGAAACAATAGAAAGATATTCTTTATTAAGCGTGCTTCTAAGTGCCTCAAGGGCTTGTGCATTGGTCTCTAAATGATCGTTATTACCAAGATAGGATTTCTTAGTAGCGGCAAGGAAAACATGCAAGCCTAGGGTTTTTAGATACATGGACATCCTAAATTTCCACATGTCAATGTTGGAGACATCAAACATGGGAGGTGACAAGCAATCCATGAGTGTGTGTAAACAATATAAATGTGCAAATGTAAATGATAGATTAGCTAACCAAGATCACACTTCTAGGTGGTTAAACCTAATATCAGGAGCATAGGCTCTGATACCAATTGAAGGTACACTTAGAGGGGGTGAATAAGTGTACGGCTAATCTAATGAACTAAATGCGGAATTTAAAAACAAATTGCAACTACACTTAATGCAACCAATGAGTGTAACCGAATTCTCGGTGAAGGGCTCTGGACTAACTCCTCTTGATTCCTCTGAATAAGAGTTGAGGCGCTATATGAAGCTCTCGTGGTTAAGCACAAGTGAGGCACACACAAACAAGCTAAGCATATAATATATGAATGAGCAATATGAAAGATGCAAGGCACAATAAAAGAGAGAGAGAGTTAAGAGTCAATGGATCAAACGCAAACAACAAGATATGTTTCGAGGTTCGAGCACCCAGCTCTACGTCCCAGCCTTCACCGAGAAGGATTTCCAATCCACTAACTTGTCCACCTAGGACTCCCACACAGAGAACCTCCACCAAGGATTTTGGGGCAATACGATAACCGGGAGTACCCAACTCCTCTCTCCAACAATACAACCTCTCACAGAGGCAATGCACAACCAACTCAATCACCACCTCACACAAAAGGGGTAGGCACCTAGCCAAACAACCACAACCCACCTCTTACCAAGAGGGATACAAATCCAACACCAACTCCACCTCTCACTAGAGGGAGCAATACACAATCTCAACCTCTCACTAGAGGGAGCCAACCACCACTCCAAATCAACCTCTACCCAAGAGGGATATCAACAAAGAAGGAGGGTTACAACAAGGTGGTATATTTCAACCACAAACAATATCTTCCACAAAATAAAGATCCTATAGATAGGATAGAATGATATGGATCAAGTGTGAAAAACAAAGTGTTTTTGACAAAGAAAATCACTTGAAAAAATCTCCAAATAGATATAAAATTTTTAGACCAAAAACAAATTCCCAAAAGACTATTTTCTTTGAAAATAAAAACACTTTTAAAAACAAATGAAGATAAGAATTTGAAGCTCTAAAAACTCCTTTTGAAACTTGAAATAAACACTAGGAACTCTGAAAATTTTTGGCTCTTGAAAAACACCTCTCAATGGGGTATATATAGCCCCATGAAAAAAACTAGCAGTTGGGCTGATTTTCAGCCTTGGCGGCTGGCGGTCGACCGGCCCGGTCGACCGCCAACAGTCAAAAATTTGACCATTGGAGCCCTCCGATCGACCGCCCGGTCGACCGTGCCAATCCAGAGAGCAAATACTGTCTGGCCGGTCAACCGCTCGGTCGACCGTCCAAGCCTTACGGTCGACCGGTCCGGTCGACCGCCCCCACCCAGAGTGGGGTACTTACAGTAGGTCGACCGCCCGGTCAACCGGCTCAAGTGGCTGGCCAACGTGCACGTTTTGTGAACGTCGGTCGACCGGTCCGGTCGACCGTCTCTGGGTCCGGTCGACCGTCGGTCGACCGCCATAGCCTGGCAGGCAGTTTTTCAGGACTTGAAACTTGGGTTTTAATTTTAAAATAAAATCCATAAAAACTCTAAAAATCCACAAAAATAAGTTCAGTATAATACATTGAAAATCAAACATGTGTAAAAAATTTTAACACATATTTCAAACTATTTGAACCATTTTGTGTTATGAAAATTTTGCCGAAAACCAAAACCCGTATTTTCTAAAACTTGGATTTTTCAAATGAAAATACGTTTTGTCCAAAACTCATCCAAATACAAAAACATGATATAGAAACAACTTTTAGGCATATAGTATATGGATATAATCCAATATACATATAAAGATATATATCATAGTTTTAGACAATAAATCTGAAAATATGTTTTGATAAAAATACCAAAACACCAAACACATGAATAGGCATATCAAAATAAGTTTGTTTATGATATGAAACATACATGTATATAGAACATATCTAATATACATTTAAACAATGTAAACTTGTTTGATATAATATCTATTCATGAAAACCAAGATCGGTTAAATCAAAACCGAAAACCAATAAACATGAAAACTTAAAAAAGTGTGTGTGTTGTGAACTTGAGCATATCATACTATCTAATCTTTACACATGAATCTAAAACAAAAACTAAACTAGGTACTGAGGTCTTCTTGACGAATTCCGTCTTCAAGCCGACTTGATCCAAACCGTGATCCACCGAGCTTGACTCCAACGAGTGCTATATATGATCTAGATGCTCGGGCTCTTGAATCACCATGTGAGAAACTCCAAGACTCCTTTGTTGAAGCTAATCACCTAATATCTTGGTTAAGAATCTGAAACTAAACATCACAAGATTATTAGTAAACATAACTATATGAGTTAATCATCATCAAAATTAAAGTGGAAGGCCTCTGGGCCAACAAGACCTTCCCTAGTCGACTTGCCACCTTTACAAGTCGACTACTATAGGCAAAAATCATTATCCTAGTCGACTAACCCTCATACCCAAGTCGATTAATGGCAGTTTCTGACTGTTAGACAGTTTCTGATATCTAATGTTTTATCCAACGTTTCAAAATTCAAATTCAAGTTAATAACTTCCCTAACTGACTATAGATTTTACCTATAAATAGGGATGTTGTCCTAGGTTAAAAACAACCAATTCATATTAATAGTTTTCTGACCAAAACTCTATTCAAAAATCTGTTTTTCAGAAAACTGTTTCTACTTTCAATTCTTCACTTAAATTCTAATCCTTTAGTGAAGATATTTGAGAGTCCGCCTATAAGAGTCCTTGTTCACGATCACATACAGATTCAAGGCTTATAGGATTAATTATAATCACTCAAAGAGAAAGATTGTCCAAGAGCGTCTTCGGGTTGAAGAGAAGTTGTACAGGGTGTTGTTGTCTTCTTGGTTGTAGAAGAGTTGTATACATTTGTCAAAGGGGATTTGTCAAGTGGTGTACAAGGTGTTGATTTTGGGTGTACAAAATCAAAGATTAAAGGAAAATCTCAAGCGGGTGGCTTGGGGACTGGATGTAGGTCAAGAGGACCGAACCAGGATAAATCTCTTGTGTTTGCGTTTGATTTACTTTTTGAGATTTATTTCCTTTTGTGCAAGTTTATATTTGACACTAATTATCCTTTGCTTTAGATTTGTGTTGACGTTTATTTTAGATCCTACAATTGGTATCAGAGCCCTGCATACCCAGTCAACACCATATAAGGATGGCAACAAAGTCTCCTTCATTATAATTCAAAGAAGGACATTCTATACAACGTCCACCGCTATTTGATGGATCGAACTACAACTACTGAAAGTGTAGAATGAAGATTTACCTGCAATCGCTCAACTACAAACTTTGGAACATAATAGAAGCACCGTATACCAAGCCGACAACCAACTACACCGCTTGGAGTGATGATCAAAAGAAGAATGCGAATCTTGATGCCAAAGCGATGAATGCGTTATTCTGTGCCTTGACCAAAGAAGAATTCAATCGTGTGTCAACAGCCAAATCTGTAAATCAAGTATGGCACATACTAAAGGTAACACATGAAGGGACAAATAAGATTAAAGAATCTAAGATTTATGTTCTTGTTCACATGTTCGAACTCTTCAAAATGATGGAGAACGAAATAATTTCAGAAATGATAAGAAGGTTCACTGACATAATAAATTCCGTAGCATTCCTTGGAAAGGAATACACTCAAGTCGACAAAGTTCGCAAGATCCTTCATGCACTCACATCAGATTGGGAGAAGAAGAAAACTGCAATCGAAGATGCAAATGATCTCTCCACTATGTCATTAGAAAATCTTATTGGTAATTGATGGCATATAAAGTACAGCTGGAAGACAGAAAGAAGGATGAACAACAACCTTTCTCAAAGAAGAAAGAACTTGCCTTCCATGCATCCTCAGATACGGACAATTCAGATGACGATAAAGAGGAGATAGCAATACTCTCAAAAAAATTCAGAAAATTCTTGAAGTAAGGTAAGTTTAATCCTATATATTTTAATTGTAATAAAATAGGTCATATGAAGAAGGATTTCCCATTGCTCAAAAATAAAAGAAAATTCAAGAGCAAAAAGTTCAAAAAGAAGAAAGACTATCAAGCATCATGGGAGAATAGTGATTACTCTTCCTCTGACGAAGAGGAAGCCACTAAACATGCCAACATTTGTTTCATGGCCAAGAAAAAGATAAGGTACAATATACTGAACTTTTAGATGCATTTCATGAATTATACAATGATCTAAAGAATGAAAAGATACAAAGAAAAATGAAAAACTTATCAAAGAAAATTCATGTTATGTTTCTCAAATTTCTTCTATAAATTTTCAAAAAGATGATTTTGAAAAAGTGATATCATCATTGAAAAAAGATAGTAAGAATTTTATAAAAGAAAATGATATGCTTAAAAAGGAAACTTTGTCTTTAAATGAAAGAATTACTGTTTTAAATAAAGATATATCAAGTTTCAAAATAAAATATGAAGAGATTTTGAAAAAATGTGACTAAATTTAATCAAGGAAAAGAAAAATTAAATGATTTGCTATCATATCAAAAGATGTCATATAATCATTATGGTCTTGGATTCTTAAATCAGAGTGGAAAATCTATACATGTCAGTGAAAAGAATCATAATCCATATAATTCTTTTGTGAAAAAAATGCTGATATTATTTCAAAAAGAATTAAGAACGAGTATATATGGATTCCTAAAAACTTAAGCATTTTTAATAAAAATACTTATATTGCATCATACATATATTCTATATGTAATTCAGCAATTATGTGATACTAACAGATGGAAACTAAATTCAAATTGGGTTTGGATTCCTAAAAGTTAATGCTTTGATCTTATAATGATTGATATCATTCTAATGTTTATCTTTCAAGTACCATATAAAAAGTTTGATAAGAAAAATATTTCAAACATTTATCATATATATATATGTGTTATGATATATTTGTTGCAGGGGGAGAACACATGTTTTTGTATATATGTTATAACCTGTTTTATGCAGGGGGAACATATAACATATTCTCTGCAGAGGGAGTTTCATGCACACAAAGTGTCATCATCAAAAGGGGGAGAATGTTGAAACTTGATTTTTGATGATACATTTGTGAAGCCATTTCATTGGAGCTCTATCTCACAAGCTTATACAGCGTCCTACATGCTCAAGACTTCCCAAGGATAATGGCTATCGATGTGTATTGTAATGTTTATTAGAATGTTAAAATCCTTGAAATACACACACATACACATCATAAGCCTATTAGTTGACTTATACTCTTGATTAGTCGACTTATATATCCCATAGCCGAGTTGATACTTTATGTAGTCGACTAACTTTTGTTCTGAAAAGATTCAACTTTCTTTTTCTTGACAATTAATATTGTTAGTCGACTTATCAACTTTATTAGTCGGCTAATACCTGTTGTAGTCGACTAATATATTCTGCTAGTTGACTAAGTTCAGTTTTCAGAAACATGTCTTTTGTATCAACCTTCCCTAGTCGACTTGTCCCCTTTATAAGTCGACTACTAAGGCAAAAATCATTACCTTAGTCAACTAACCCTCATACCCAAGTCGACTAATGGCAGTTTCTGACTGTTAGACAGTTTCTGATTTTTGGTGTTTTATCCAAATGTTTCAAAATTCAAATTCAAGTTAATAACTTCCCTAACTGACTATAGATGTCACCTATAAATAGGGATGTTGTCCTAGGCTAAAAACACCAATACATATTAATAGTTTTCTGGCCAAAAATTTTGTTCAAAAATCTATTTTTTAGAAAACTGTTTCTGCTTTCAATTCTTCACTCAAATTCTAATCCTTTAGTGAAGATATCTGAGAGTCCACCTATAAGAGTCCTTGTTCACGATCACATACAAATTCAAGGCTTATAGGATTGATTGTAATCACTCAAAAAGAAAGATTGTATAAGTGCGTCTTCGGTTGAAGAGAAGTTATATAAGGTGTTGTTGTCTTCTTGGTTATAGAAGAGTTGTACACATTTGGCAAAGGAGATTTGTCAAGTGGTGTACAAGGTGTTAATTTTGGGTATACAAAATCAAAGGTTAAAGGAAAATCTCAAGCGGGTGGCTTGGGGACTGGATGTAGGTCGAGAGGACCGAATCAGGATAAATCTCTTGTGTTTGCGTTTGATTTACTTTCTGAGATTTATTTCCTTTTGTGCAATTTTATATTTAACGCTAATCATCCTTTGTTTTGGATTTGTATTGACATTTATTTTAGATCCTACAATCCATACTTGATCTCAAAATCTCAAGAACTCAAAAATACCCAATAACTCAAAATATCACTAAGCATTTAAAGAAAAGTTATCTGGCAATCTACTCTTCATCAACTCATTAATCATCAAATGCAAGTTCCGATTCATCATAAACTCTCATACTATCCAGGTGCTAGATCTATTACTAACTCAATCAAGAACTAATCTCTCACGTGCAATAATAGATTAAACACTTCATTAACTGGCATGAAATGATACAAATAAACATATCAATAAAGTAAACAAATAAACTAGACACTTATTAATATCGCATAAAATGATACGGATAAACATAGTGATAAAATAAATCAAACACCCACTGATAACGATAAATAAATAATAATACAAAAGAAGCACTCACATAAAATAGTGCGGTTTTGGGTCTGAAATTATCATTGGGTCTGCACGAACTGGTCTGGATCTCTGAATCACCTCGTATTTTAGGTCAATAATGATTACAACTCTAAGTCTTCTGTTACTGAGTTCAGATCTGAGATATTGGGTCGGTTATACAACTGTAACACGGAGAGAGAGAGAGAGAGATACATGCACCCACTCGCACACATGCATAGTACACGAACATACCCAGATACATATAATACACACTGAGGGGGGAAATAACACACACACATACACACACGCTCTGATACACACCCATATACACACACACATACACGTCACATACCAACACACATACACATACACACGTGCACACATACACATAACACACTCAACTCACACAGAAGCATACATACACACACCCAAGGGGGTAACACACAAACACACACGTAAAGATGGACAAATCAACACGCATACAAACACATACATATACACACACATAAAACATACATAGAGAGAGAGGGAGTATGGAAGAGTGCAGAGATAGAGGGGAAGAGAACTCACGTACACTCACACACAGGTGATGCACGCATGGGGGGAGTAGCAAGCAAAGGGGGTGATGCCACGGATGGCTCCGGCGGCGGTCGACGGGGGCTGTGAGAGGTGACAGCGGAGTTGGAGCCATGCTCAGGTCTGGTGCATGTAGAGATAATGGTCGCGGTGCTCGCAGGTAGGAAGGCGGAGCTTGCGGTGCTTGCTGGCAGAGGTGGATGGGTGTACGGTGGTGAGTGTGCCCAGGGAGGAGATGCGGCGATAGGTCGAGGTTCACATGGCAGCGTGATCGGGGGAAACCGCGCACAAAAAGTGTACGTTTAGAAATCAAAATTTAAAGCGTGTGTGCTTTGGCTTCCTCGATACTTCTGTTATAGCATAGAGGCTAAAACGAGTCGAATCCAAAAGAACAAGAGGCGATAGAAGCTTTACCGGTTGATTCATGTGTGTGTTAAAAGTTCTTCAATGTTTGAAAGAATGAAAAGAAAGAAAGCAAAGAATGAAAAGAGAAGTACGGTGAAACACAAAGAAGTGGGAAACATAGAAGATAAGATATTTGTGGTTTTTGAAAATATTTCTAAAACAAAGTGAAAAAGAAAGAAAACTCATGGCTACTAACTACTATTGACTCCACCAACATGCTAACCGCTTAGTGATAGTTGCCTTACATGTATCATTGGCCATTACTAGTCCTTGGTTCAAGAGCGTCTCAAAGCATGACCCATATGTAACTCATCACATCCCAACTCAACAAAATAAGAGAAAGCTACACTTAAACCATCAAAACTAAAAGTAAGCATGGAGTAAAGTAATGTTAGCTAGTTAGAGAGTTAGGAAGTTAGAGTGTTAGATCCATCATCATAAGCCATCAATGGCTCTTGCAAGAGCAAGGCCAAGTAGAGGCTATTAAATTCATGTGGATTATCAAATAAGAAGTTAGCAAGTTAGCGGTTAGTAATTAGTTGTCATGAGAGAAAATTAGCTAAACATGTAAAAGGGATTAAGAGAAGAAAATAAAGATAAGTTAAGATAGCACCTTTTATAGATTGTCACCTTCTATTTTAAGCACTCTTGCTTCCTCACCATGTACCACTCTCTCTCCTATTACAAGATCTAAAAGAAATGAAAAATACAAAGGAGGAAGAAGAACTAACCTAAACTAAACTACCCTAAACTACAACATGGAAGAAACTACACTAAACTCCGCATATCTCGCTGAAGGAGAACCCCAGGGGTATTTATAGGCACCAGGGGGAAGGGGGCTAGGCTGGTAACAGCTGGCCAGAAGCACGGGCGCAGCCGCACCCGTACAGTCACGAAAACGCGGCAAAAGCCGTGTTTTCGCAGAGCTCTGTCCCGTCTGTCCCCTGTCAGATGAAGTCTCGGTTTCTGATTTTGGGCCCCTGGTTTTAACGAATCAGCTCTCCAAGGTCAATGACTATTCATACAGGCTTTTAATCACCAATTAATTTGTGATTTAGGGTCTTCTTCTTCATTTCATACTATAGACCTAGAAACATGCAAGAGAGGTATTATTAGCAGAATTTAATATTAAATAAATGTGAATATGTGGTATGAAATATGTAGTTTTAGAGACTAATCACACCCCCACACTTATCTTTTGCTCACCCCGAGCAAACCAAAAAACTAAAGGAATTATTACACCACTTTTGCAGGTGACGCGATTGCACTGAGCATGTGCAACAATCCGTTAAACCTCTAGGTTTCCCCTAGAGGAGGAGTTTTGTCTCCTGAGGGTTTTCAGCGGATTACACCCACAAAATCCATAAAGAAAGAAATCAAATATTAGTATTTTGAAAACACATTTTTGAAATAGAGAAAAGTGTTGAAGTATTTTTATGAAAATATAAGTGATCCAAGGTCAGAGGATAATCAGAAATTATTTTTCCTTAAACTAAGTTGAAATGCAAAATCTTGTTATAAATTAAATGTAAGAATTTAAATTAAATTGACTCTTTTGGTCTTTCATAAAACTCTTAGAAAAATATACACTTTGTGAACTGTGAAGATTTTTGGGATATTGACTCAACTTTTGTGCCATTGATTTGTGTATATTTATTTTTTTTATTTTTTTTTTCTTCCCTTAATTTTCTTATGTTTTTTTATTTACTCGAGTAGTGAGCTTTTAGCCGGTGACTCCCAAACAGATGATCTTAGGGATTAGATTAGAAAATATCCCTCGGACTTAAGGACTCGAGTAAACAAGGCTATAAAACTAAAGGGGATTTTTTTATCTACCATTTTAGGTATGAATAATCATACTTCCTGAGGCATAATTACCCAACTTCAATAAGTGATTTTTTTTATTGTCATCATTTTTTTAAAATATATATATATATATTTTTTTATGGCATTTTCAGTCTTTGTTTCAATCCCAAAAATTGTGTAAGTGTGAAGTGCATAAATCTAAGGTAAAAATTTAAGATCAAATTATCTTTTTAATCTTACTTTTTATCTTAAAATTTTAAACAAGATCTATTATTTTGACTCGGTTTAAAATTTCATAATTTTAGGTCTTTCTAATTCCTAAGATAATCTTAATTTTCTTAAAAATAAATCAAAACTATTTATCTTATTTCAAAAAGTTTTATAAAAAGAAAAGAAAAAGTTTTTATACAAAAGAAAATTTTAAAAAGTTCTGAAGTGTAAAAGAAAGAAAATTTAAAACTACCTATGTTAGTAAACCCTCCCCCACACTTATCTCATGTATTGTCCTTAATGCATCGTGAATGTGTAAATACATGAAACAAATGAGAAGAGAAGGAAAATTATCTCAAGGTGGTGGCTCTGGTGGTGGTCAGATTGGGCCAAGCGTTGCTACCCAATCAAGATATCATGGATCTTGCAGAACCCACCAGTGACCTCTCTAATACGACCCAGTAAAAGAATGATTGAGTGAATGGTCTTATTTAAAAATGTATCCCCATCTAATTTTCAATTTTCAAAAATAATTACTGAGTCATTTACTTTAACATTCTTGTCCAACAATGAAGTGTGATTTTGGAAGATGATTGATTTGGACTCAAATGAAACAGGAGTAAAAACTGATACTGACTTGGGAATTTGACTCAGATCAAGTTGAGAGTCAATAATGAGAGTCGAAATTGGTTCAAAAATAGGATCCAGACTAAAGAATTGATGTTCACACACTTTCCCCATTAATGAAGTGTGATCATAAGATATTGGTGATTAAATTTCACGGTGTACTGGTACAGGATTCAATGTTAACTCTGGAATAGAGAAAAAATCTGGTAAAGATACCAGAGTCATTATTGAATCAAAAAGTGAAATAGAATTACTAACATGAGGTTCAGGATCACATTCAGATTCGTTTTCAATTTCAGGAAAGGGATAACTTGCCAGAATGCCCAGGAGACTTTCATAGCTTGAAGTTTGGTCAAGTTCAAATGTGTGTTCTGAAATTGAATCTGGATTTCTAAAATGACATGATTCATGGGTTCAATCAGTAGAGTTAGGGATATAAGGATCGGTTAAATGTTGACAAGAAAGACATTCCTCGCTCTCATTGATCAATTCGCTCATAAGTGAGTCTAACCTACTGATAGGCTGTGTAACAGAACTTGGATTCGGAATCATGTCTTCCATATTCTTTGCAATTGGTTCTTTTTGAAAAGGTGAGTATGGAAGTTGATTTTAAAAATTGTGGTAAAATTATAAGTCAATCAGATTTTGCGATTATTGCTCGGACTTACGCAAGGGTTCCATACTCAAGTCCAGTATTGATGATTGTTCATTTTGAATCAGTGAGACCAGAAAAGATGAGTAGGACTCTTGAAAATTTGGCTAAGATGATGAGTCCAACATATTTTGAAATCGTTGCAATTTTTCACAAAAGACTTCCAAATTCTCTTCTAGCTCAGATTCTTCTCCAATTGGATGTTCTAGAAAAGAAGTATATGGAGTTTGATTTGAGAAGGATTGTGAATTGAGCAAAATTTATTGTTGGGATTCAAGAATGGCTTCCATGCTCCTTTCCAAATTGGATTTTTCTTCGGTTGGTGGAACAAGAAAAGGAGGATATGGATCCAAATCGAGAAATGAAAATTATGGACTAGGTGATTGAAAATTGGACTCGGGGGAGTTGAATCCCCATTGACTCTGTGAAAAGTTGAAATTATTTGAAAATTATAGTCATATGAGTGAGGATGTGGGTCATATTGAGTCGAATAATCCCAACTCGGCATATATGTTGGTTCATGTTGTACATAGCCGGGTTAGAGTTATCCGAGTCAAATGAGGTCGGGGTGAAATATGGATTCATATTATAATTGAAAGAATTGTTGTTGTTAAAATCCATTTCACAATTTACAAAAAAGAAAACAAACAAATAAAGAAACAAACAAACAAACAAAAAGAAAAAGAAAACAAGCCTATGCTAGGGCTAACTTAGACCTAGACGACTCCTAACTGGTTAGACTGTCCACGGGGGGTACATTGTCGGAATCTGATCACGAGTTAATCGGCCAGGTGGGGCACGATCAGTGGGAGGTATCCGTGCCCGAGCAACGGGCCTAATTATGTCAAACCACTGTTCTTCGAGGTTTCGCCTCTCAATCCCCAACCTTTGAATCTGATTTGACAAGAGTCAACTTCTAACAACTTTCCCCTTAGGTCAATCTCTTAAATAAGTCCCAGATGTCCCTAGGAGCCAACGTCTAGTAAATTTTATTTAGGCTTGGGTTGTGAGTGGGGAGGTGATTTTTGGGCTAAGGAAGGGTAATGACTTCCCAACTTTATGTTGTATTGGGTTTTACCCTTAAGTTCAATTTGTACAAGTGTGCAATATCGATAAGAATGAACATACAAAGAGAGTAAATCACCTATGTGTTTGTCCTATGCTATATGCAATGTCATATGTACACCTCCTATCAATATCACAACAGCACAAGAATAAAATATAGTATATTAGAATAAAAATTTACACGTGCCTAGATGCAAATGTCTAAACCGTTTTAAAGCATCCAATTTTCGTATTTTAGTTCTTAAAATTATTTACAGTGCACAGGTAATATAAACAAAAATTAGCAGCAGAAAATAAAAATATACAAGAATTTACCCAACCACATAAGAGCAAGTGTGGACTTTTGCAACGCTAAAAATTTAACCTGCACACCAAAAACAAAGAAGAAAAGTTAACAAAAATATGAAATCAAACCGTTCTCCTCCCTGGTAACAGCGCCAAAATTTGATCGAGGGAAAACCGCGCATAAAAAGTGTATGTTTTAAAATCAAGATTTAAAGTGTGTGTGCTTTGGCTTCCTCGATACTTCCGTTATAGCATAAAGGCTAAAATGAATCGAATCCACAAGAATGGGAGGCGATAGAAGTTTTACGGTTGATTCACGTGTGTGTTAAAAGTTCTTCAATGTTTGAAAGAATAAAAAGAAAGAAAGCAAAGAATGAAAAGAGAAGTACGGTGAAACACAAAGAAGTGGGAAACATAGAAGATAAGATATTTGTAATTTTTGATAATATTTCTAAAACAAAGTGAAAAAGAAAGAAAACTCATGGCTACTAATACTAATGGCTCCACCAACATGCTAACCTCTTAGTGATAGTTGCCTCATATGTATCATTGGTCATCACTAGTCCTTGGTTCAAGAGTGTCTCAAAATATGACCTATATGTAACTCATCACATCCCAACTCAACAAAACAAGAGAAAGCTACACTTAAACCATCAAAACTAAAAGTAAGTATGGAGTAAAGTAATGTTAGCTTGTTAGAGAGTTAGGAAGTTAGAGTGTTAGATCTATCATCATAAGCCATCAATGGCTCTTGCAAGAGCAAGGCCAAGTAGAGGCTATTAGTTCATGTGAATTATCAAATAAGAAGTTAGCAAGTTAGTGGTTATAGTTAGTTGCCATGAGAGAAAATTAGCTAAAAATGTAAAAGGGATTAGAGAGAAGAAAATAAAATAAGTTAAGAGAGCACCTTTCATAGATTGTCACCCTGTATTACAAGCACTCTTGCTTCCTCACCATGTACCACTCTCTCTCCTATTACAAGATCTAAAAGAAATGAAAAATATAAGGAGGAAGAAGAACTAACCTAAACTAAATTACCCTAAACTACAACATGGAAGAAACTACACTAAACTCTGCATATCTCGCTGAAGGAGAACCCTAGGGGTATTTATAGGCATCAGAGGGAAGGGGGGCCAGGCTGGCAACAGCTAGCCAGAAGCACGGGCGCAGCCGTGCCCGTACGGCTGTGGAAACACGGCAAAAGCTGGGTTTTCGCGGCTCTTCTAGAGTCGCGCGTGCGGCGCCTCGCGCCGCGCGCTGTCCAGTCTATCTCCTGTCAGATGGAAGTCTCGGTTTCTGATTTTGGGCCCCTGGTTTTGACGAATCAGCTCTCCATAGTTAATGGCTATTCATGTAGGCTTTTAATCACCAATTAAATGGTAATTTAGGGTGGTCTTCTTCATTTCATGCCATGGACCTAGAAACATGCAAGAGAGGTATTATTAGCAGAATTTAATATTAAATAAATGTGAAGATGTGGTATGAAATATGCAGTTTTAGAGAGTAATCACGGCGCGCGGCTGCGGAGGGGAAGGCACGTAGAGGAGAAGGGCATGGGCATGGCGGCTGTGGGGCTACTCGGCCATGTGTGTGGCCATGCAGAGGTGGATGTGGGTGGAGAACGGCTGGGGTTTGCCATGGGGTGCACCATGGCAGGAGATGACCGAGGTGTGGTGCTCAGGTGATGGAGGATGTGGGAAGAGGTTGGGCGTGGGATGCAGGTAGCCGTGGGGTGGTGATGGGTGATGGCGCACGACTAGGAGAAAAGATAGAGAAAAAATAAGAAGAAGAGGATTTGGTTGGGATTAGGATTTGGTAGGGATTAGGTTAGTTAGATTTGGATTTATATTAATTAGGATTTGGATTTAAATTAGTTTTATATAGGGTTTGTGTTTTGGGTTATAGGTTGTGCGTTATGGGTTAAAGAACTATTGGGTTTTGGGTTAAGAAAATGAAAAGAAAATAGTAACAATATTAATTACATGTTATATAAAAAATAATAATAGGTAATAATTAATATTAATAACCACCATTAAAATAATTAGTAAGGATAATAGTAATGAATGACAATTAATTGTAATAAATTACATCTGAAATAAAATATAATTAATATAACTTACAAATACACATTAAAATACTATTATATATTATTAAATCATGTATGTCAAAATAAGGGTATACAGAGAGGTAGCCACCTGTGTGGTCCAGCGGTTACTATGCAACCAAAAGAACCCCGACATTACACAAAGACATCAGATTTTCTACTCAAAATGTTCAGTAAAGAACAAGGTGTGCAATCTCATCATCGACAATAGCAGTTATGAAAACATCATCTCTACTGTATTGGTAGATTATTTTAAATTAGAGATAGAGCCACACCCCCATCCGTACATCATTAGGTAGACAAAGAAGGGCCCCTGCATAAAGGTAACAAATCTTTATCAAGTCCTTATTTCAATTGACAAGTATTATCAAGATTCAGTTACCTGCGATGTTATTAATATGGACGCATGTCACATACTATTGGGACGACCATTGCAACATGACGTAAATGCCATCCATCGGGCAAGAGGAACATCTACATGTTCACTTAGGAGGGCAAGAGAATTGCCGTGAAGTCTATTCCACCACCACTGAAGCTGACTAAAGAAGAAAAAGCCAATGATCAGATTGATATGCAACCGAGGTGAATTCTTGGTGGAATCCTAGGAGACAAAGCAACAATTTGCTTTGGTAGTAAAAGAAGAAATCGTCCTAGCAATTAAAATTCCTGAGAAGATGAAGTCGATACTGGAATAATTTCAAAGAATAATTCATTATAAGCTCCCGAACGAACTGTCGCCCATGAGGGACATCCAGTACCACATTGATTTGATCCTCGGAGCTAGTCTACCCAGCCTCCCACACTATCGGATGAATCTATGGGAGAGTGAAGTTCTAAGGGAGAAGGGTGAAGAACTGATTCAGAAGAGGCATATTAGAGAGAGCATGAGTCCATGTGCGGTGCTGTCCTTTTGACGCCAAAGAATGATGAAAGTTGGCCATGTGCGTGGACAGCTGAGCCATCAACAAGATCACTATCCGATATCGATTTTTAATACCTCATCTTGATGATATGTTGGACTGATTTGGAGGGTCGTGCATATTTCGAAGATTGATTTGAGGAGCGGCTACCACCAAATTTGTTTTAGGCTGGGAGATGAGTGAAAGATGGTGTTCAAGACTCCAGAAGGACTGTACGAGTGGATGGTCATGCCCTTTGGACTATCCAATGCACCAAGCACTTTCATGAAATTGGTGAATCAAGTGTTTAAGTCTTTCTTTTGAAAATTTGAGATTGTCTACTTTCACGGCATCCTAATTTATAGTTCAGGCGAAGCCGAGCATCTCTAATATCTATGGGATGTTTTCACAGTGCTACAAGTCAATGAGTTATACATTAACATGAAGAAGTGTAGCTTCATGACTGCAAGCCTGATATTCTTGAGTTTTGTTATTAGTTCACAAGGGATCCAGTAAATGAGGAGAAAGTGAGGGCAATCCGAGATTAGCCCGCACCCAAAAGTGCTACCGAAGTACGAATCTTTAATGGCCTAGTTATTTTTACCAGCATTTCATCCGCAACTTTAGTAGCTTGATAACACTCATGACGGACTGTTTGAAGAGCAAGGGTTCTTTGTCTGGACTGATGGAGTTGGAAGGGCTTTGAACTCATCAAGGAGAAGCTTACTAATGCCCCTATCTTAGCCTTTTCCCACTTTGATAATGTGATCGAGATAGAGTATTACAGAGTGTGCATTGGAGCAATATTCTCACAGGAAAAGAGACCTATTGACTTCCTCAGTGAAAAGTTAAATGAGGCATGGCAAAAGTGGTCTATATATGAACAAGAGTTATATGCAGTGTACCGCTCATTGAAGTCATGGGAGAGCTATCTTATAGCTAGTAACTTCGTGTTGTTTTTGAATCATCAATCACTCAAATACTTCAAGAACAAAAAGCACATAAAAAAGATGCATGCAAAGTGGGAATTCTACTTTGAGCAATTCAATTTTGTGATCCATCACAAATCTGGAGTAGATAACAAAGTTCTCAATGCATTGAGTCGAAGAGTTTCACTGTTGGTCATGTTACAAAGTGAAATCATTGAGTTCGAATACGTGAAGGAGCCATATAAATGTTGGCCCAGAGGCCTTCCACTCTAGTTTTGATGATGATTAACTCATGTAATTATAATTTACTAAAAATCTTGTGATATTTAGTTTCAGATATTTGATCAAGATATTAGTAGGTGATTAGCTTCAACAAAGGTATTTTGGAGCTTTTACATGGTGACTCAAGAGCTCGAGCGTCAAGTTCACATCTAGCCCTCGTTGGAGTCAAGCTCGTTGGATGGCGGTTGGACCGAGTCAACTTGTAGACGGCGTTCTACAAGAAGGCTTCGGTTTGTTTAGTTAAGATTTAGTTTAGATTCATTGTGAAGATTAGATAGTGTGATATGCTCAAGTTCAACACACACGTTTCATATTTATTGGTTTTGGTTTTTAGTTTAACCGATCTTGGTTTTCATGAAAGGTATTATATCAAAATAAGTTTACATGGTTTAATGTATATTAGATTTGATCTATATACTGTAAATCACCTAGAGGGGGGTGAAAAACACCTAGAGGGGGGTGAATAGGTGTAATTGCTAATCTAGAACTAAATGAAAACTAATACTCTAAATGCGGAAGCTAATGCAAATGTTGCACAAACTTAATACAATACAACAAGTGTAGCCGAATTCCCTTTGCAGGGCTCTGGACTAACTCCTCTTGATTCCCCTTGAAATGGGTTGAGGCGCTATGTGAAGCTCTTATTGGATGAGTATAAGTTAGGCACACACACACAAGCAATCCAAGCAATCAAGGATATGGCAATATGATTCACACACACAATCAAGCCAAGCAAATAAAGATGAATTGCAATATGAAAGATGCAAGGCAACACATGTAATGAATAAGTTATGTATGCAATGAAAGAATGATGCTTGTATGAAATGATGCTTGCACAAATGTAAGAGAGAGAGTAAAAGAGACAAGTGGATCAAACGCTAACAACAAGATTTGTTTCGAGGTTCGAGCACCCAGCTCTACATCCCCGCCTACACCACCGTGTAGGATTTCCCAATCCACTATAGGAGTACCAAACTCCTCACTCAACCTTACAATACCACCGAGGCAATACAACCACAATCCACCTCTACCGAAGAGGGATACTGCCCGTAGCCAACAACAAACACCACTACCTCTACCGAAGAGGTTTACAACACAATCGCCTCTACCAAAGAGGGATCCAAACCAATACCACTCCGATCACCTCTACCGAAGAGGGATTCACAAAAGTAAGGAGGGTTTACAATTTAGAGGCCACAACAACAACCTCAAACTCTCTCTTTTCTCTTTTTCCACAAAAACAAGATCCTAATAGTTTAGGATAGAAGATATGGCTCAAGTGTGAAAATTAGGTGTTTTGGAAAAGAAGAACACAAAGAAAATACTTGGGAAAAATCCTTGTAAAAGATATAGAATGGAAACCAATACAAATATCCCAAATCCTATTTTCTTTGATTTTTCCAAAAACCTAAAACAAAATGAATGAATCCTTTTTGCACAAAAAAACTCTTTTGAAAACACTGTTAAAACACTAGTAAAGGTCAGGAAATTTTGGCATAAAAATCTTGAGGAGAAACTCCAAACAATGGGGTTTATATAGGCCAAATTCAACACTAGCCGTTAGGCTGACGTGTCAGTCTGACAGGCCTGGCGGTCGACCGCCCGGTCGACCGTCAAACGGTCAAAAATATGACCGTTGACAGCTGCCGGTCGACCTGGCGGTCTACCCAAACAAACAGAGACCAATCTGGTCACAGTCGGTCGACCGCACGGTCGACCGTCTATAGAAACAGCCGACGTGCACGGTTTTGTGCACGTCCGGTCGACCGGCCGGTCGACTGGCCGCTTGTCCCGGTCGACCGTCCTTGTCGACCGGCCCAGCCTGGCAGGCAGCAAAATGGGTCAGATTGGAACACATTTTTCGAGCTGAAAACGTTCGAATTTGGGAATAAGTATATAGGATGAAGTTGTAGATATTGAAGTCTACTTTCTAATGCAACTTACATCAAATCAATATCAGTTTGGATGTAAAAGTTATCAATAAAACACTGACAGGTATCAAAACAGAAACTGTAATCTGTTTTCAGAACAAGAACATATTTCAACCAAATATTTGACAACTTTAAAATTAGAATTTGAAAATGTTTATTAAATAAGAAATTTAGATCTGAAAGTTATCTTTTAAATGCAAGTTAAATTATATTATTTGAATATAAAAATAAAAAGTTATGATAATAACTATAAAAGGGTGTCAAGCAGATCAATAGAACTAAAACTGATTCAAATCCAAAACCCGATATATGTATCCAAAACTGATTCAATCAAAAACATGAAATGTGTGTGTATTGTTCACTTGAGCATATCAACTATACTAAGCTTTATAAATGGATCTAAAACACACTAAACTAAACTATGAATACCTAAGTCTTCTTGACGATCTTCATCTCCAAGTTGACTCGATCCACAAACTCCATCCATGAGCTATGCAAGGTAGATCTTGAAGCTTGAGCCCTGGAATCACCATGATAAGCTTCTAAACTCCTTGTTGAAGCTAATCATCAATTAATATCTTTGCTAATGATCTGTAACTTAGAATCACAAGATTATTAGTAAACATAACTACATGAGTTGATCATCATCAAAACTAGAGTGGAAGGCCTTTGGGCCAACAATCTCCCCTTTTTGATGATGACAAAAACTCATGGAGTTATATATGCATGGATTAAAGTTAAGCTTCAAGAAAGCTCCCCTTAACTCATGCATAAATAAATAAACAATAAACATGCATGAATGATAATGCATATAAACATGGTGCTCTAGATACCAATGATATATTCAAAATAAAACATGTTCTAGATACCAATTTAAATTAAAAATAAAAACATGCAACTATGTTCTAGATACCAATTAAAGCATTATAAACATCATATATGCAAAAAATGTAAGCATGCTCAAAATCTTTCTCCCCCTTAAGTAAGGAAGTCATGCATATAATAAACAAACCACAAATACTTCTCCCCCTTTTTGTCAATCATCAACAAAGGGGTAAAATCATAAAAACAAAATTTTCTCCCCCTAAGATCAAGAAGGGGTAATCAAAACAAATATGATACCAATTCAAGATATGACAATAAGGTACATATTGATACCAATGGAAATAAAACATGTAATAATCAATAAATGATATATGCGATATACATTCATGAAGAGGAAGACGGTTAAGTAACTTCCCTACATATATACATTACATGAAAGAGGGATGATAAGCCCCAATTCACATAACACATATTATGTAATGCATAAGAGGAGATGTGAGGCTCCCCTACACACGTGTACCACATAAAGAAGAGATGTTAAGCTTTTCAATACAAGATACACTCAACATGAATTTATACACATATAGGCAATGTAAATCAAAAGTATATATATTTTTCTTAAACAAAATTTTGAGATACCAATTTAAACATTCAACATAATATTATGATATCATTAAGAGAAATATGCTCTTTTAAACATATGATACCAAATTGAAACTATATTTTAACATAAAGTAAGGGAGTGGGAATCACATACCAATTGAAAGACAAAATCAAATTTTCTTCCCCTTTATGAAATACCAACAAAATATATGCATAAGCTTGTTAAGATACCAATAGAAAAATAATCAATCATTAGAAATTTTCAAGCTTAGCATAAACAAATTTTTGTGCTCTTAGATAAAGGAATATAGTAGGCACAAATAAAAACATATATGTATGAAAATTAGATACCAATTGACATTGATATTCTTGAAAGAGTAAGCATACATATACAAACCATATATGAGTATACAAAAAGATCAAAATTGATACCAATTGAAAGTGTTCAATGATATCAATTGAAAGAATAGGGTCAAGTGTATATCTCATATTATAACGAAGAATACGAACTAGTTAAAATGAGAAGTTTTGTTAACTAGTACGAAATCCTTCAAGTAAGGAATAAATACAAATCATTTTTCATAAAATTGAAATCCACATGATGATCAACACTCTATTCAATTAAGTATAAAAATGTCTCATGAAAACAAAATATGAGCAAATAATAAATGTGAGTGTACAAGTCAAGTATGGAGATCACAATCATGAAAATATGTTCAATTAAGCTCAATTATTTCTTTAAACAAGAAATCATCAAAAATATTTAACCTTCAAGGTATATGTATGTCTAATACAAACTAAAGTATACATACATATCCAAGATACAAACGAGTCCACAAGGATATATGCATGAAGGCACGTGGCTCAAAAAGGATATTCATGTATATCTAATAGTTTAGACAAGGTAAACATATACATGAAGTTTAAATACCAATTCAAAAAAACATGAAAAGCATGAAAAGTATGAAAATTTAGCTTTTCATTAAAACAATTTGATACCAATTCTTTTCAAGGTACATGTATGATTTGTCAACACAAGAAGTATACATACATATCCCTTAAACACACTTTGAGTCCATAATAGATATTTGCATGAAAGGCAAATGACTCAAGGGGTATACATGTATATCTTCAAGTTTGGCAAAATACACATATACATGAAATGAAAACTCATAATCATAAAAACAAATACCAAAATGGAATACAAGTTTAAAATGTATGAATCATCAAAACTAGACTATACTAGCACATCTAATGGGAACAAACAAGCATTCAATCCCAAACATATATAGATTTATTTGTAGCCCATCATATGTACAAATATAAATCCTAGTCTTAATGAAAACTAACATCTAAACATATATTCAAAACATGAAGTATCAAAACAAACACGAATATTATTTTGCTATATAAAATAAGCAAAGATTCATCAAAAATTCTTTTATCAAACTTCTAGGTATATGTATGATTCATCCAAATTTAACAATATACATACATATCCCAACCGTAAACGAGTCTATTAAAAGTATTTACATGAAGGCAAAACACTCATGGGTATACATGTATATTTATTAGGTTTGAATTCAAAATACATATACATGAAGTAAAAACATGAAAATAGGCATAGCAAGTATAAATGAAGGAATCATCAAAACTAGCTTATACATGTGCATATAGTGGGTACAAATGAGCATGAAGTGCAAACATATAAAAGTCAATTTGTTCTCACTATGTGTACATGCATACATGCAAGTTTTGATAAAATCTACATCTAAACTAGTTTATACCACATAAAGCATAAATCAACAAAAAAATCATCATGAGAAAACTAAAACATGATTACTATGTAAATTCACATGTATTTGATTCATGATGTACATTATAGCTAAACAAAAGGTGAGAACACTAAATATGAGTTTATATAAGCATGTGTGTCTCAAATACTATATATGTATGTCAAGGATCTAATAAACATGGCATTTACACACTAATCCATAAACAATGAAAACATGCTATAAAACAAATGAATATGAAAGCATGTAAACAATAATAAGGAGTTAGGAATTGTTACCAAACCCTAGAAGGCAACTCTCCTTGTCTCCAAAACATGGTGGTCCTTTCCTCCAAACTTCCCTGAAAGTGATGCATCCAATTGATTTCCATGAAGCTCGGAACGCATTCACTCCAAGGTGTCATCACTCTCACATCATGTGAGAGCCCACACCTACATCGAAAATAGGAGGGGTGGTCTTTGGTACCCATTGTCTTTTGGGTCCATGGGGGTTAGTCTCATTTCTAACCCAAACAAAATTCTTTACTAAATTTGGAGTATGTAATCTATCATAGCAAAATCTAGCAAGATGGCCCTTACGACCACAATGTGTACAAGTGTACACATGAGCATACGTGTGATGGTGTCCGTGAGGAGCATGTGTATGCCGTGGAGGGTGTGCATGAAAAGATGGAACTTGTTTCTTACGAAACAAAGTTTCCAAACGTGTATGCCCTTCTACACATTGGCTCAAAGTGGAGCCCAAACAATCTACACTCTTCTTAAGCAAACAAATATCATCATTAATTCTAGAAGAAGAGGTACATGCATTAGGTGACGGAACTACCCTAGCATGGCAAACATGTGCATCTATCTTATTTTGTAAAACATCCTTTTTCTTCAAACATGCATCTAAATCATTAGAAATAGAAATAATTTTATTTTTCAAAGCAACATTCTCTTTTAAAACAAAATTAATTTTTGAAGACAAGTTTTCATTTTTCTTCAAAAGTGTATCACAATCATTTTTAGATTTTAAAAATTCATTTTCTTTTAGTGCAAGTTCCAATTTAGATCTCAATGAATCCCTTTCATTATAGACCTCAACCTTTTCTTGCAAAACATTATCAAGTTTAGAATGCAAACTCTTATTTTCATTTTCAATTTCTAGACTTTTCTTTTTCAAAATCTTATATTTTTCAATCAATTTTTCACAAACAATAGAAAGTTCTTCGTTCAAAGCATGGGCATCAAGATAATCACATGAAGAACTAGAGCAATCATCACTATCTAAGTGGGTTTCCGATTGTACCTCAAGGGAGTCATTCCCTTGGACCATGAAGCATTGTGATTCGGATTCTCCACTAAATTCCTCTTCCTTTTGGATTTGCACTTGAAGCTCGGAGGTGGTGGTTGTTGTTGACAATAGATTCCACACTGCAAAAGCGGAATCAATATTAGAAACACGCATAAGATAATCTTTAGGTAAAGTGCTTCTAATAGCCTCAAGGGCTTGTGCATTGGCCCCTATATGATTACCATTACCAAGATAGCATTTCTTGGTAGCGGCAAGAAAGACATGCAAGCCTAGGGTTTTCAAATATATGGACATCCTATACTTCCAAATGTCAATGTTGGAAGGGTCAAAGTTAGGTGGGGTCATGAAGTCCATGGTAAACTATATGTATGCAAACAAGCAAATGCAAATGAAAGATTAGCAAGCAAATGGATCTCACTCCTAGGATGTTAAGCCTAATATCAGGAGCACTAGCTCTGATACCAATTGAAAAACACCTAGAGGGGGGGTGAATAGGTGTAATTGCTAATCTAGAACTAAATGAAAACTTAATGCTCTAAATGCGGAAGCTAATGCAAATGTTGCACAAACTTAATACAATACAACAAGTGTAGCCGAATTCCCTTTGCAGGGCTCTGGACTAACTCCTCTTGATTCCCCTTGAAATGGGTTGAGGCGCTATGTGAAGCTCTTGTTGGATGAGTATAAGTTAGGCACACACACACAAGCAATCCAAGCAATCAAGGATATGGCAATATGATTCACACACACAATCAAGCCAAGCAAATAAAGATGAATTGCAATATGAAAGATGCAAGGCAACACATGCAATGAATAAGTTATGTATGCAATGAAAGAATGATACTTGTATGAAATGATGCTTGCACAAATGTAAAGAGAGAGAGTAAAAGAGACAAGTGGATCAAACGCTAACAACAAGATTTGTTTCGAGATTCGAGCACCCAGCTCTACATCCCCGCCTACACCACCGTGTAGGATTTCCCAATCCACTATAGGAGTACCAAACTCCTCACTCAACCTTACAATACCACCGAGGCAATACAACCACAATCCACCTCTACCGAAGAGGGATATGGCCCGTAGCCAACAACAAACACCACTACCTCTACCGAAGAGGTTTACAACACAATCGCCTCTACCAAAGAGGGATCCAAACCAATACCACTCCGATCACCTCTACCGAAGAGGGATTCACAAAATCAAGGAGGATTTACAATTTAGAGGCCACAACAACAACCTCAAAACTCTCTCTTTTCTCTTTTTCCACAAAAACAAGATCCTAATAGTTTAGGATAGAAGATATGGCTCAAGTGTGAAAAATTAGGTGTTTTGGAAAACAAGAACACAAAGAAAATACTTGGGAAAAAATCCTTGTAAAAGATATAGAATGGAAACCAATACAAATATCCCAAATCCTATTTTCTTTGATTTTTTCAAAAACCTAAAACAAAATGAATGAATCCTTTTTGCACAAAAAAACTCATTTGAAAACACTGTTAAAACACTAGTAAAGGTCAGGAAATTTTGGCATAAAAATCTTGAGGAGAAACTCCAAACAATGGGGTTTATATAGGCCAAATTCAAAACTAGCCGTTAGGCTGACGTGTCAGTCTGACAGGCCTAGCGGTCGACCGCCCGGTCGACCGTCAAACGATCAAAAATATGACCGTTGACAGCTGCCGGTCGACCTGGCGGTCGACCCAAACAAACAAAGACCAATCTGGTCACAGTCGGTCGACCGCACGGTCGACCGTCTACAGAAACAGCCGACGTGCACGGTTTTGTGCACGTCCGGTCGACCGGCCGTCGACTGGCCGCTTGTCCCGGTCGACCGTCCTTGTCGACCGACCCAGCCTGGCAGGCAGCAAAATGGGTCAGATTGGAACACATTTTTCGAGCTGAAAACGTTCGAATTTGGGAATAAGTATATAGGATGAAGTTGTAGATATTGAAGTCTAATTTCTAATGCAACTTAAATCAAATCACTATCAGTTTGGATGTGAAAGTTATTAATAAAACACTGACAGGTGTCAAAACAGAAACTGTAATCTGTTTTCAGAACAAGAACATATTTCAACCAAATATTTGATAACTTTAAAATTAGAATCTGAAAATGTTTATTAAATAAGAAATTTAGAACTGAAAGTTATCTTTTAAATGCAAGTTAAATTATGTTATTTGAATATAAAATAAAAAGTTATGATAATAACTATAGAAGGGTGTCAAGCAGATCAATAGAACTAAAACTGGTTCAAATCCAAAACCCGATATATGTATCCAAAACTGATTCAATCAAAAACATGAAATGTGTGTGTATTGTGCACTTGAGCATATCAACTATACTAAGCTTTACAAATGGATCTAAAACACACTAAACTAAACTATGGATACCTAAGTCTTCTTGACGATCTTCATCTCCAAGTTGACTCGATCCACAAATTCCATCCAAGAGCTATGCAAGGTAGATCTTGAAGCTTGAGCCCTGGAATCACCATGATAAGCTTCTAAACTCCTTGTTGAAGCTAATCATCAACTAATATCTTTGCTAATGATCTGTAACTTAGAATCACAAGATTATTAGTAAACATAACTACATGAGTTGATCATCATCAAAACTAGAGTGGAAGGCCTTTGGGCCAACAGGGGGGTGAATAGGTGATAATACTAATCTAGAAACTAAATGCGGAAGAATGCGAAAGCTAAAACAAATTTGCAATCACACTTAATACAACCAACAAGTGTAGCCGAATTCCCCGTGAAGGCCTCTGGACTAACTCCTCTTGATTCCCCTAGATATGGGTTGAGGTGCTATATGAAGCTCTTGTGGTTAAGTATAAATGAGGCACACACAAGCAAGCCAAGCATATAAAGATGAACAATATGAAATAATGCAAGGCACAAATGCAAGCAATAAGATATGAATGAATGAATAATGCTCTGCACAAATAAGAGAGAGAGAGAGAGAGAGAGAGAGAGAGAGAGAGAGAGAGAGAGAGAGTTGAGAGACAATGGATCACACGCAAACACAAAGATATGTTTTGATGTTCAAGCCCCTAGCTCTACGTCCCCGCCTTCACCGAGAAGGATTTCCAATCCACTAAAGGAGTACCGAATGTTGGCCCAAAGGCCTATCACCCTAGTTTTGATGATGATCAACTCATGAAGTTATGTTTACTAATGATCTTGTGTTTAAATAGTGACAGATTCATTATCATGATCTTAGTAGGTGCATAGCTTAACAAAGGATAAAATGTCAAGATTTGGAGCTAGCATGGTGTGATCCAAGGAGCTTTTGGATCAAGCTTGGACCAAGTCAAGAAGATGAGAAGCCTTCAAGTGAAGACTTCAAGAAGATGAAGACTTGTGTCTAGGTATAAGATTTTGTTTTTGTTTTAGAGTAAAATGTAAAGGATAGAGTAGTTGGTGGATTGCTTAAGTATACCATGCACACACATTCTTGATAGAATTGTTTTCATAAAAGATTTTTTTTGGTTTAGAAAAGATTTTTCATTTTGGAAAAATACAAGTTTGATTTTTGGTGTTTCTCATATACTTATCTTTTAACCAAAACCATATTTAGAGCTTAATGCCAAAAACATAGATATTTCATCTTGATTGTGTAGTGGATCATATCCATACACACTATGCCTTAAAATGAATTATAATATCTTGTTTTTATATTTGAAGATGTTTTGGAAAAACAAAGTTTAGAAAACATGTTTTGGAAAATACAGTTTTTATCTTGAGCCAAATATTTCCAAGTTACAAAAATAGTCCAATCTTTTATAACATGCCTTGATTTTGTGCAAGCATGTTTGATTATCAAAGTATATTGGTTAAACTATTTTTGTAGATTTTTAAGTATTTTATGGGATTTTATTTCAGCCAAAAAGACTAACTTTTTAATCCCAGAAAACTGTTTCAGGCTTCGGATAAGTCGACTAGTAACCTTTATAAGTCGACTAATCCTGAAGTCGGCCGACCGGACCGGTCGACCGACGTGCACAAACGTGCACGCCTTTGTGTACTGGAGGACGGCCGACCGTGCCGGTCGACCGCTCCAGAGAGCTCTGCTCTCTGGAAAGTTCGGCCGACCGTACGGGTCGACCGACAGAGAGTTAGACTCTCAGCTCCAGTGGGTCGGTCGACCCGGCGGTCGACTGTGGCTCCAACGGTCGGATTTCTGACCGTTGGCGGTCGACCGCACGGGTCGACCGGCAGCTCTGACAGACCCCAACGGCTATATTTTTCTGGCCTATAAATTTGGGGGTTTGGTTATTGTTTTGAGCCAAGATTTTGGAGACCTTTAGAGCCAGTTTTTCCTATTCTTTTAAAAGAGTTTTTCTCCACAAAATAGAGAGCTAATATTTCCAATCCAAAGGGAGTTTTATTTAGAGTGTGTTAAAAGAGAATTCTTGAGTTTTTCACCAAAGATTCTTTCCTTGCTTTTCTCACACAAACACTTGAGCATCCATTGATTATTCAATCCTTAGAAGTGTTGTAGTGAGAGCCTTTAGGTGATCAAAGTGTTGTGATCACCAAAGATCTTTTCTTTGTTCTTTAAGGAGACGGGCAAGTGTGCTTGTGGTTGTTTAGGGTTCGGGTGCGAACTCTTGTTTGAGGTGCGGCCTCGGCGAGCCGGTGGGCTTGCGGTGTATACGGGACTAGGGAGTCCGAGGGCTTGTAGGTGTTGCGGCACCGAGGAGAGATCCATTGGGATCTTGCATAGTGAAAATCCTTCGTGTGTCGAAGGCGGGGATGTAGAGCAAGTGTGCTCGAACCTCGAAACAAACCCTTTGTGTTTGCGATTGCCTTTTCTCTCTCTCTCCCCCTTGTTTATATCTTGCATTACTTATCTTGTCTTTACTTTTATATGCATGATATATTCCTTGTGCTCATTTTGATATATTGCTTGGGATTGTTTGCTAACACTTGTATTCAACCAAGAGAGCCAACGCGGCACCTCAACCCATTCAAGGGGAATCTAGAGGAGTTTGTCCAGAGCCCTTCACGGGGAATTCGACAACACTCTTTGGTTATACGTGGTGTTTAGTGTAAAAGATTTAATTAGGTCATAATTGTTTTAGCTTCCGCATTATTTGCCATTAAGTGACCATTAGATTAGCCATCACCTATTCACCCCCCCTCTAGGTGAACTTACAATTGGTATCAGAGCTTGGTACTCTGATTTGGTCTAACAACATAGAGTTAAAGATCCTCATTTTTAGGCTAATCACAATATTTTTGTACACACACCATGGACTTCATGTCACCACCCATGTTTGACATTGTTAACATCCATATATGGAAGGTGAAGATGTCCTTGTACCTCAAAGCCTTAGGTTTTCATGTTTATCTTGCCACTACTAATAATGCATATTGTTTAGATGGTAAGAATTTTGAGGCTAATGCAAAAGCCCTTCATGCTCTTAAATGTACCCTAAATGATGAATATCTTTCTAGGGTTTCTAATGTTGATTCGTCTTTTGTAGTTTGGAACACCCTCCTCTCCCTTGGTGAAAAAGATCAATACTATGCGGGAAGCGATTCGGACGTTGGAAGCAATACCTCCAACTTGTGTATATGGTCCAAGGGGATAACCCCCTTGAGGTAACTACCGAATCCGAGGATGAGGATAATAACATGTCATATGAAGAGCTTTCTACACTTTGTCAATTATTTCTTGAGAAATATGACATGATTAAAAAGGATAATAAAAATTTGAAAAATAAATTTGATTGCATGTATATAAAACAAGATTCATTTAGAAACAAGATTGCATGCTTAGAAAAAGAAAAAGAAGATTTGAAAAATGAAAATGTTTCCCTCATGTCTAAGTTAAATGATTTATGTGAAGGAAACACTATTTTGAAAGATAAAATTATTTTGGTGGAAACTCAAAAGGAAATTGTTTTTCAAGAAAACAACTCTTTGAAAAAGAAAATTTTTGAAAAAGAAAAGGAAAAAAGAAAAAGTTTTTAAAAAGAAAAAAAATGATTCTTTATCTCATCATGCTTTACATGCCATCACTAATGAGATAAAAGTTTTGAAAAATAAAATGGATTATTTGAGTTCAACTTTGAACTCTTGTGCATTTAACCATACTAGATTGGAATCCTTGTTTCAAAAGAAACAAGTTCCCCATGTTCATGCACACTCACATCATGCATTTGCTTATGTTGCACAACACGATCACAAACATTCACATAAGCATTCTAAGGTGTACAAGTGTACACATTGTGGCCGCAAAGGCCATTTAGCAAAATTTTGTTTTGACAAGTTGCATCATTTTAATTTTGCTAATAAAAATGTTTGGGTGCCTTACAACAAGACTAACCCCCAAGGACCCAAGAAAATATGGGTACCAAAACCCCCACCCCATGTTTTTGATGTAGGTGAGGGATCTCTCAAGACGTGAGAGATTTGGTGCCTTGATGGTGGGTGCACTTGAACTAAAAGGACACATATTTGGAGCACCGCTATCAAGGAGGTTTTGGTGGGAAAGACCACCAAGCTTGGAGCTTTGGAGTTGGTAACAATCTCTAAACTCCTATTTTTTATGAACATGCTTTTAATTTCATATATCATATAGCATATTCATATTTTTGTGTGCTTCATGTGGTATTTACATGCTTAGATGTAGAATGTGTCAAACTTGCATTTATACATATATGAATAGTGAAGTACAATTGACTCATATATATTTAAACTTCATGCTCATTTGTATCCACTATATGCATATGTATAGACTAGTTTTGATGATTCTCTTTTATACATGTTTTGCCTATTTTAGTGATTTACTTCATGTATATGTATTTTAAATTCAAATCTAATAAATATACATGTATACCCGTGAGTCTCTTGCTTTCATGCAAATACATTTAATAGACTCTTTTATACTTGGGATATGTATGCATATTGTTAGCTTTGGATATACCATACATATACTTTGAAATTATTTGAAAGAAAAATGAAGTTTTATGTTTTGTTAAAAATGTGACTTACGATCTTTTTGAGCTTCAATGACTATTTTCATAAAAATGCTAGTTACATGATCGTTTAACACTCACACTTTTGTTAAAATCATTTTAAGCCTTATAGACCATGAGTGCTTAAATGTTTGTGTGTCTAGTTATGTTTATGAAAAACATATGATTTGATGTTATGTGAAGGATCTTTAACTAGTTATTTAAAATTAATTTAAACTAGTTATCTATTCTTCTATTAATTTACAAGATTATCCACATGATCCTATTTTTTTCAAGATTTGATGCTTTATGATTTGAATATTAGTTTAAATGTTAGTTTTTGTCAACACTAGGATTTATACTTGTACATATCGTGGGCCACAAATAAATCTATTTATATTTGTGCTTGAATGCTTATTTGAACCCATGAAATGTACTTGTATTGCTTGGTTTTGATGATACATACATTTTTTAAACTTGTATTCCCACTTTTTGGATTTGATTCATGATCATGTGTTTTTCATTTCATGTATATGTGTATTTTGCCAAACTTTAAGATATACATGTATACCTCTTGAGTCATTTGCCTTTCATGCAAATCTATTATATAGACTCAATTGTGTTTAAGAGATATGTATGTATACTTATTGTGTTGTCAAAACATACATATACCTTGAAATATATTTTTTAAAAAATGAATGAAAAATTTGTGATGATTTTCATGTTTTCTCATTTAAAAGAATATTGAGCTTTATTGACATTTTCATGATACCATGTTCCACATAACACTAGTGCACTCACCTCTTTTGAAAATTTTATGGACTTCATGGATATTAGAGTGTTTTTAGTGCCATGTGATTTACTTGTGTTTCATGAAAAACATTTTTGCTTTATTCCTTACTTGAAGGATTCCGTACTAGTTTTAAAACATTTTCATATTAACTAGTGCAAATTCTTCATATGGTAGAGTATATGATAAGCTTACTCTTCAATTGATATCATTAGATATTTTCAATTGGTATCAATATGATTTTTATATACTCATATTTTGATTATATGTATGAATGCTTTCAAATTTAAATTATATCAATTTCTATTGGTATTATCTTTTCATACATGTGATCTTTGTGTTTTAAGAGAGTGAATCAATTGTTCTTAAAACACAATGTATATGCTAAGCTTAATTCAACTTTCAATTGGTAATTCTTAAAGCTTATGCAATATGTTTTCAAAATTGATATCAAAATAAAAAAAAATATATTTACTTGATATCTCAAAATATGTTTTATTAAGAAAATTCAAAATTCTTGATTTGTATTTCCTATATGCAAGGAGAGCTTAACATCTCTCTTACATATAGATTCATGTTGAGTATATTATAAATTGAGGAGCTTAACAACTCTTCTTTATTGATTGATTTGTATTACCCCTTCTTGATCTCTTTGTTTTTAACAAAAAGGGGGAGAAAATTTGATTTGTTTTTACTTTGACCCTTTGTTGATGAATGACAAAAAGGGGGAGAAAGATTTTGAGTTTATATGCATGGTTGAATAAGATTTATGTTTATGCTTTTTGTATTGCAAATAGGAGAAAAAGATTTTGATTTATGCTTGTTGCATGTTTTATCTCCATACTTGCATACATATTCATGTGCCTCATTGCCATATCTATTATTTATTTTGTATGCAAGAGTTAAGGGGGAGCTTCTTTGAAGCTTTACTTTAATCCATGCATATATAACTTCATGAGTTTTGTCATCATCAAAAAGGGGGAGATTGTTGGCCCAAAGGCCTATCACCCTAGTTTTGATGATGATCAACTCATGAAGTTATGTTTACTAATGATCTTGTGTTTAAATAGTGACAGATTCATTATCAAGATCTTAGTAGGTGCATAGCTCAATAAAGGATAAAATGTCAAGATTTGGAGCTAGCACGGTGTGATCCAAGGAGCTTTTGGATCAAGCTTGGACCAAGTCAAGAAGATGAGAAGCCTTCAAGTGAAGACTTCAAGAAGATGAAGACTTGTGTCTAGGTATAAGATTTTGTTTTTGTTTTAGAGTAAAATGTAAAGGATAGAGTAGTTGGTGGATTGCTCAAGTATACCATGCACACACACTCTTGATAGAATTGCTTTCATAAAAGATTTTTTTTGGTTTAGAAAAGATTTTTCATTTTGAAAAAATACAAGTTTGGTTTTGGTGTTTCTCATATACTTATCTTTTAACCAAAACCATATTTAGAGCTTAATGCCAAAAACATAGATATTTCATCTTGATTGTGTAGTGGATCATATCCATACACACTATGCCTTCAAATGAATTATAATATCTTGTTTTTATATTTGAAGATGTTTTGGAAAAACAAAGTTTAGAAAACATGTTTTAGAAAATACAGTTTTTATCTTGAGCCAAATATTTTCAAGTTACAAAAATAGTCCAATCTTTTATAACATGCCTTAATTTTGTGCAAGCATGTTTGATTATCAAAGTATATTGGTTAAACTATTTTTGTAGATTTTTAAGTATTTTATGGGATTTTATTTCAGCCAAAAAGACTAACTTTTTAATCCCAGAAAACTATTTCAGGCTTCGGATAAGTCGACTAGTAACCTTTATAAGTCGACTAATCCTGGAGGTGGCCGACCGGACCGGTCGACCGACGTGCACAAACGTGCACGCCTTTGTGTACTGGAGGACGGCCGACCGTGCCGGTCGACCGCTCCAGAGAGCTCTGCTCTCTAGAAAGTTCGGCCGACCGTACGAGTCGACCGACAGAGAGTTAGACTCTCAGCTCCAGTGGGTCGGTCGACCCGGCGGTCGACCGTGGCTCCAACGGTCGGATTTCTGACCGTTGGCGGTCAACCGCACGGGTCGACCGGCAGCTCTGACAGACCCCAACGGCTATATTTTTCTGGCCTATAAATTTGGGGTTTGGTCATTGTTTTGAGCCAAGATTTTGGAGACCTTTAGAGCCAGTTTTTCTTATTCTTTCAAAAGAGTTTTTCTCCACAAAATAGAGAGCTAATATTTCCAATCCAAAGGGAGTTTTATTTAGAGTGTGTTAAAAGAGAATTCTTGAGTTTTTCACCAAAGATTCTTTCCTTGCTTTTCTCACACAAACACTTGAGCATCCATTGATTATACAATCCTTAGGAGTGTTGTAGTAAGAGCCTTTAGGTGATCAAAGTGTTGTGATCACCAAAGATCTTTTCTTTGTTCTTTGAGGAGACGGGCAAGTGTGCTCGTGGTTGTTTAGGGTTCGGGTGCGAACTCTTGTTTGAGGTGCGGCCTCGACGAGCCGGTGGGCTTGCGGTGTGTACGGGACTAGGGAGTCCGAGGGCTTGTAGGTGTTGCGGCACCGAGGAGAGATCCATTGGGATCTTGCATAGTGAAAATCCGTCGTGTGTCGAAGGCGGGGATGTAGAGTAAGTGTGCTCGAACCTCGAAACAAACCCTTTGTGTTTGCGATTGCCTTTTCTCTCTCTCTCTCTCCCTTGTTTATATCTTGCATTACTTATCTTGTCTTTACTTTTATATGCATGATATATTCCTTGTGCTCATTTTGATAAATTGCTTGGGATTGTTTGCTAACACTTGTATTCAACCAAGAGAGCCAACGCGGCACCTCAACCCATTCAAGGGGAATCTAGAGGAGTTTGTCGAGAGCCCTTCACGGGGAATTCGACAACACTCTTTGGTTATACGTGGTGTTTAGTGTAAAAGATTTAATTAGGTCATAATTGTTTTAGCTTCCGCATTATTTGGCATTAAGTGACCATTAGATTAGCCATCACCTATTCACCCCCCCTCTAGGTGAACTTACACCGAACTCCTCTCTCAATCTTACAATGTCACCGAGGCAATACAACCACAATCCACCTCTACCGAAGAGGGATAAGGCCCGTAGCCAACAACCAAACTCAATTACCTCTACCGAAGAGGGATACAAGCCAATACCATTCCGATCAACCTCTACCAAAGAGGGATACAACAAAATAAGGAGGGTTTACAACTTGGAGGCTTAATCAACCTCAAACACTTCTCTTTTTCCACAAACAATGATCCTAATAGATTAGGATAGAAGATATAGCTCAAGTGGATATCAAGGTGTTTTTGGAAATCAAATAATAAAGAAAAACTACTTGGAAAATCTCTTGTAGATGATATAAATGAAAATCCAAAACAATATCCCAAAAACGTTGTTTTCTTTAATTTTCCAAAACCCTTGAAAAACAATAAAGATGAAATCTTTTAAGCTCTAAAACACTTTTTAAAACTTGTAAAAACACTTCAGAAAAGTAAGAATTTGTGCTCTTGAAAATCTTAGCCAAATCCTTAAAGAGATGGGGTATTTATAGCCCCAAAGGAAAACTAGCTGTTGGCTGATCTGGCAGCCTGACAGGCTTGCGGTCGACCGGCCGGTCGACCGCCAACGGTCAAAAATATGACCGTTGGATCATCCCGGTCGACCGCCAGATACAGAGAGCAGAGCTCTCTGGTCCGGTCGACCGGTCGGTCGGCCGGCCCACTGTGCTGCCAGACGTGCACAGCTCTGTGCATGTCGGTCGACCGCAGGGTCGACCGGCTCTTGGTTCGGTCGACCGTGCGGTCGGCCGACCTGGCCTGTCAGCCACTATCCTGGGTCAGAAAAACATGTTAAAAATATTTTTAAAAATCTTGTAAAATATATAAAAATCCCCAAAAATAGTTTTCTCATTTTGCATTGATATATGAACATGTGATAAAAAAATTTCAACTCAAATATCAAGCAATTTGAACTATTTTTATGTCTTATCATTTTTACCAAAAACCAAAACTGTATTTTATCAAACTTTGATTTTTCAATACATGAATAGGATAGTCAAAATAAGTTTATATAAGTCATGTAAGCATGTATGTATATAGAGCACATCATAAAAACAAAGTAAACTTGTTTTGATCAATCTATTCATGAAAACCAAATCCAAACATAAAACTTGTGTGTGTTGTGCACTTGAGCATATCAACTATTCTAAACTTTACAAATAGATCTAAAACACACTAAACTAAACTAGGATACCTCAGTCTTCTTCACGATCTTCATCTTCAAGTCGACTCGGTCCAAACTCCGTGATCTAACGAGCAAGGCTATGTATGATCTTGACGCTCGGGCTCGGGAATCACCAAGTTAAGGCTTCCAAACTCCTCTTTTTGAAGCAATCACCAACTAATATCTTGATCAATGATCTGTAACTAAAATCATAAGATAATTAGTAACATAACTACATGAGTTAATCATCATCAAAACTAGAGAGGAAGGCCTCCGGGCCAACAATCTCCCCCTTTTTGATGATGACAAAACTCATGGAGTAATATATGCATGGATTAAAGTCAAATTTCAAGGAAGCTCCCCCTTAACTCTTGCATAAACAAATAAACATAATGAATATGCAATGAAGGCTCTTAAACATGAATGCATAGATATGCATAAACAATAAAAGGCTCTAGATACCAATGAAATGTTCAAAAACAAAACATGCTCTAGATACCAATTAAAATTAAACTAAATTAAACTTAATATATGCAAAACATAAACATGCATATACAAAACATGCTCTAGATTCCAATTAAAATTAAACTAAATTAAACTTAATATATGTAAAACATAAACATGCATATATAAAACACAATCAAACACAAAATCTTTCTCCCCCTTTTTGTCAATCATCAACAAAGGGGTAAAAACCAAAATAAAACAAAATCTTCTCCCCTTTTTTAATACAAAGAAACAATCATCAATAAGGGGTAAATAAAGACAATGTTCTCCCCCTTTTTGTCTAAAACAAAAACAAAACCAAATAGGGGTGACAATCAATTAAGATATCAATTGAAAATATGTCAAAGTAGCATTTTGATATCAATCGAAAGTAAACATAGATCAATAAAATAAATGGTATATGCTATATACATTCATGAAGAGGAAGATGTGAAGCTTCCCTACATAGATACATTACATGAAGGAGGGATGACAAGCCCTAATTCACATAACATACACTATGCAATGCATAAGAGGAGATGTGAAGCTCCCTCTACACACGTGTACCACATAAAGAAGAGATTGTCAAGCTCTTCAATACAAGATACACTCATCATAAATCTATATGCAGAAGAGATGTTAATGAAATAACACCTAGAGGGGGGGTGAATAGGTGTTGGCTAATCTAATGGTCACTTATGAACAAATAATGCGGAATTTAAAATTTAACTCTAACAATTATCACAATACAAATACTTGCAAGAATTAAACAAGGTAAAGGTGCAAGTAATTAAAGAGATAGAGTTAGAAGAAGATGACCAAATTAAAGTTCTTTTAATAAAACACTTATGTATAACTCAAGAGTGTTGCCGAATTCCCCTTTCGAGGCTCTGGACAAGCTCCTCTAGATTCCCCTTTAATGGGTTGAGGTGCCGCTTTGGCTCTCTTGGTTGAATACTAGTGTTAACAAGCAATCCCACGCAAGTATAACAATTTTAGCACAAGGGAATATATCTAGCATGTAAATGATTAAGACAATAATTAAATGCAAGATATAAAAGAGACAAGAGATAGAGGGAAAGAGCAATCGCAAACACAAGGGTATGTTTCGAGGTTCGAGCACACTTGCTCTACATCCCCGCCTTCGACACACGAAGGGTTTCCACTATGCAAGATCCCAATGGATCTCTCCTCGGTGCCGCACACCTACAAACCCTCGGACCCCTTAAGTCCCTTACACACCACAAGCCCACCGGCTCGTCGAGGCCGCACCTCGCACCACAAGTTCGCACCCGAACTCAACCACCAACAACGAGCACACTTGCCCGTTTCCACAAAGAACAAGGAAAAATCTCTTTGATGATCACAACACTTGATCACCTAAAGAGTACTCTCACTACAACACACCTATAGGATGATAGACAATGATTTGCTCAAGTGTGTGGTGAGAAAATGAAGGAAAGAAAGCTTTGGTAGAAAACTCAAAGATCACTAAACACTCTCTTGATAAAAACTCTTCCTTTTGATTGGAAGTATTTGCACTTAAATTTTGTGGAGAAACTCTTCTAAAAGTATCAGAAAAACAGCTTAAGAAGTCTCCAAAATGTTAACCTCAAAACAGATGATAAAATCCCTTTATATAGGCTGCCCAGAAAAAGAGCCGTTGGGTTCTGTCAGAGCTGGCGGTCGACCTCCGGTCGACCGGCCAACGGTCATTTTCTGACCGTTGCAGCCACCGGTCGACTGGTGAGTCGACCGATCTTCTGGAATGAACTGTCGGTCGACCGGTTCGGTCGACTGGCAATTTCCAGAGAGCAACAGGTTTGGGTCGGTCGAGTCCCGGTCGAGTCCCGGTCGACTGATACGCACATGCACAAAACTGTGCATGTCGGTCGAGTGCCGGTCGACTGCCGGTCGACCGGTCACTGAGAAATTCTGAAAAATCAGAACTTCCAGGACCTGGACAATTTGGATTTGGTTTTTGGGTCTTGGATAAAATATTTTGGTCTTGAAAAATCATAGAGTATGAGCATGTGTCATACTACTATCAGGGTAAAATACTTGGTAAAAATTCTTTTGATAAAAACTTAATTGTCCATGAAATGTTTTCCAAACCTTTATCAAATACAAAAACAAGATATTTGAGTCCATTTAAAAGCATAGTGTGTATGGATATGATCCACTACACAATCAATATGAAATATCTATGTTTTTGAAATCTAGTATACAACTTGGTTTGGTTAAAGAATATACATGATAGAAATACCAAAAACCAACAAATATTTTGTCTCAAAGAAAAAATCTTTTTCTAAATAAAAATTCTTTTCTAAACATAAAAATCTTTTATGAAATCAATTAAATCAAGAGTTCTATCAAGAGTGTGTGTGTGTGATATAACTTGAGCAATCCACCAACTATCTATCCTTTACATTTTTACTAAAAACAAAAATACAAATTTTATACCTAGACACAAGTCTTCAACTTCTTGAAGTCTTCCTTGAAGGCTTCTCATCTTCTTGACTTGGTCCAAGCTTGATCCAAAAACTCCTTGGATCACCACATGCAAGCTCCAAATCTTGTTCTTTAATCCTTTGTTGAGCTATGCACCTACTAAGATCTTGATCATGAATCTGTCACTAATTAAACACAAGATCATTAGTAACTATAACTACATGAGTTGATCATCATCAAAACTAGGGTGAAGGGCTTTTGGGCCAACAATCTCCCCCTTTTTGATGATGACAAAACTCATGGAGTTATATATGCATGGATTAAAGTAAAGCTTCAAAGAAGCTCCCCCTTAACTCATGCATAATAAATAAGCAATAGATATTCAATGAAGTACATAAAAATGTATGCAAATGAATGCACAAAAAATGCACAAATCTTTTTCTCAAACTTTTATATTCTTTTATTTATTTGGTATGCATGAGTAAAAGCACAAGTCAAAATCTTTCTCCCCCTTAAGTAAGGAAATCATGAAATCATGCATATAAAATCACAAATTCTTCTCCCCCTTTTGTCAATCATCAACAAAGGGTTCAAAGAAAAAAAAATACATCAAACAATTTTCTCCCCCTTTTTGTCAAAAACAAAGAAATCAAGGAGGGATAAATACAAATCAATCAATAAAATTTATATGCGATATAAATTCATGAAGAGGAAGACGTTAAGTTAGCTTCCCGACACATATACATTACATGAAAGAGGGATGACAAGCCCTAATTCACATAACGTATAATATGTCATGCATAAGAGGAGATGTGAAGCTCCCCCTACACACGTATATCATGAAAAGAAGAGTTGTCAAGCTCCTCAAATTATAATATACTCAACATGAATCTATATGTAGAAGAGATGTTAAGCTCTCCTTGCATATAGACAATACAAATCAAAATTTTGAATTTTTCTTTATCAAAACAAAATTTTAACTTTTTCTTAATAACAACAAATTTTGAGATATCAATTGTAAAATAATCAAATTTTGAATTTTTGATACCAATTTCAAAACACAATGCATAAGCTTATTATGAAATACCAATTTGAAATCTAATTAAGCTTAGCATCAACAATCTTTGTGCTTTAAAGGAAATACCACTTGTAAAATAAGCACAAATAGATAACATATATGTATGACAAGATAATACCAATAGAAATTGATATAATTTGAAGACATTCATACATACAATCAAAATATGGATATACACAACATGAAGTCATATTGATACCAATTGCAAATAACCAATGATACCAATTGAAAAGTAAGCATACGTGTATACATCATATAATCTATCATATGAAGAATTCGAACTAGTTAAATGAACTTGTTTTAAGAACTAGTACGAGATCCTTCCATCAAGGAATAAGTTAAAAAATTTTTCATGAAATATGCATAAATCACAAGGCACTAAAAAGCACTCTATCCATAAAGTCCATATCAAAAAGAAGTGAGTGTGATAGTGTTATGTGAAACATGGTATCATGAAAATTAGCAATAAAACTCAATATTCCTTAAAATCATAAATTTTGAAAATACGAAAATCATCACAAATTTTAATATATGAAAATCATCAAAATTATATTTCATAGCATATGTATGTTTTGACAATACAAGAAGCATACATACATATCTCTAACACAATTGAGCCCATATATATAGATTTGCATGAAAGGCAAATGACTCAAGAGGTATCCATGTATATCTTAATGTTTTGGCAAAATAACCATATACATGAAATGAAATCACATGATCATAACATAAATCCGAATGGGAATACAAGTTTAAGAATGTAATGATCATCAACATAAGGCTATACTAGTACATCTAATAGGCACAAATAAGCATTCAACCCAATCATATATAGATTTATTTGTGGTCCATAAGGTGTACAAGTATAAATCCAAGTGTTGACAAATACTAACATCTAAACTAATATTCAATACAATGAAGCATCAAAAATTTTGAAATCACAAAAGAATTTATCCATAAAAATAGAATCATGTGCAATACTTGAAGAATAGATAACTAGTTTAATGGATTTTTGACAAACTAGTTAAAGATCCTTCATAAATAAAAAAATCATATGTTTTTCATGAATAATACTAAATACATAAAAGTTCAAGCACTCATATTCCATAAAGCTCAACATATATATTTTCTTAAAGATAGAGTGTTCAAAAGTTATGTAAATAGTATCTACATGAAAATAGTTATTGAAGCCCAAAACGATCATAAGTCAAATTTTTAACAACAAATCATGAAAAATCATTTTTCACTAAAATCAACAATTTTCATGGTATATGTATGGTTTATACAAATCTAACAATATGCATACATATCCCAAAAATAAAAGAGTCTATTAAATGTTTGCATGAAGACAAGAGACTCACGGGTATACATGTATATTTATTAGATTTGAATTAAGCATGCATATACATGAAGTAAATCACAAAAAATTGGCAAAACATGTATATATGAGAATTATCAAAACTAGATTATACATATGCATAAAGTGGATACAAGTGAGCATGAAGTTCAAATTATTTAAGAGTCAATTGTAATTCACTATTTGTATATGTATACATACAATTTTGACAAATCTACATCTAAGCATGTAAATACCACATGAAGCACAAATCAAACAAAATCATGAACATGCTATGAATGTATGAAATAAGTAAAAGCATGTATATAAGAATAGGAGTTAAGAAATTGTTACCAACTTCAAAGCTCCAAGCATGGTGGTCTTTTCCACCATAATTCCTTGATAGCAATGCATCCCAATGTTTGTCCATCATGTCCATTGCATTGGCTACCAAGGCACCAATCCTCTCACGTTTTGTGAGAGCCTCCACCTATATCAAAATCAAAGGGTGGGGGTTTTGGTACCCATGTTTTCTTGGGTCCTTTGGGGTTAGCATTGTTGTAAGGAACCCAAAATTTATTATACTTAGCAAAATATAGATATGGTTTCTTATCAAAACAATATTTTGCTAGATGGCCTTTGCGGCCACAATATGTACAAATGTACACCTTAGCATGATGCTTATGAGTGTGATTGTGATCGTGTTGTGCATCATAAGCATGAGCATGATGTGTATGTGCATGAGCATGTGGAGTTTGTTTCTTGGGAAACATGGACTCCAATCTAGTATGTTTAAATGCACAAGAGTTCAAAGTTGAACTCAAATTATTCATTTTATTTTTCAAGTTCTTAATCTCATTAGATGTGGCATGAAAAGCATGATGAGATGAAGAATCATTTTTCTTTTTCTTTTTACAAACATTATCTTTTTCTTTTTCAACAAATTTTCTTTTTAAAGATTTATTTTCTTCAAAAATATTTTCTTTTTGTTTTTCTACCATAGCTATCTTATCCTTCAAAATTGTGTTCCCTTTACACAAATCATTTAATTTAGACATGAGGGAAACATTTTCATTTTTCAAGTCTTCATTTTCCTTTTCTAAACATGCAAGTTTATTTCTAAAAGAATCATTTTCTACATGCATGCAATCAATGTTCTTTTTCAAATCTTTATTATCCTTTTCTAAGCATGCAATGTTATCTCTACATGAATCATGTTCATTATGCATGCAAGCAATGTCCTTTTTCAAAATTTTATTTTCTTTCTTAATTATGTCATATCTTTCAAGCAATAATTGGCATAAAGAATTTAGCTCATCATATGACATACTAGCATCCTCATCATCGGATTCGGTATTTACCTCAAGGGGGTCATCCCCTTGGACCATGTAGCACTTGTTGGAGGTGTCGCTTCAACATCCGAATCGCTCCCCGCATAGTATTGTTCATTTTCGCCAAGGGAGATGAGGGTGTTCCATACTACAAAAGCCATATCAATATTAGCAACCCTAAATAAGTAATCATCATTTAGGGTACTCTTCAAAGCATTTAGGGCTTTTGTATTAGCCTCAAGATTCTTACCATCTATACAATAAGCATTATTAGTAGTGGCAAGATATACATTATAACCTAGGGCTTTGAGGAATAATGACATCTTAACTTTCCAAATGTGGATGTTAAGAATGTCAAAGGTGGGTGGTGACATAAAGTCCATGGTGAGGTGTGTGTGTACAACAAATATTGTGATTAGCCCAAATGTAGGATCTTTAAACTCTTAGGTTGTTAGACCCTTATCAAGAGCACTAGCTCTGATACCAATTGAAATAACACCTAGAGGGGGGGTGAATAGGTGTTGGCTAATCTAATGGTCACTTATGAACAAATAATGCGGAATTTAAAATTTAACTCTAACAATTATCACAATACAAATACTTGCAAGAATTAAACAAGGTAAAGGTGCAAGTAATTAAAGAGATAGAGTTAGAAGAAGATGACCAAATTAAAGTTCTTTTAATAAAACACTTATGTATAACTCAAGAGTGTTGCCGAATTCCCCTTTCGAGGCTCTGGACAAGCTCCTCTAGATTCCCCTTTAATGGGTTGAGGTGCCGCTTTGGCTCTCTTGGTTGAATACTAGTGTTAACAAGCAATCCCACGCAAGTATAACAATTTTAGCACAAGGGAATATATCTAGCATGTAAATGATTAAGACAATAATTAAATGCAAGATATAAAAGAGACAAGAGATAGAGGGAAAGAGCAATCGCAAACACAAGGGTATGTTTCGAGGTTCGAGCACACTTGCTCTACATCCCCGCCTTCGACACACGAAGGGTTTCCACTATGCAAGATCCCAATGGATCTCTCCTCGGTGCCGCACACCTACAAACCCTCGGACCCCTTAAGTCCCTTACACACCACAAGCCCACCGGCTCGTCGAGGCCGCACCTCGCACCACAAGTTCGCACCCGAACTCAACCACCAACAACGAGCACACTTGCCCGTTTTCCACAAAGAACAAGGAAAAATCTCTTTGATGATCACAACACTTGATCACCTAAAGAGTACTCTCACTACAACACACCTATAGGATGATAGACAATGATTTGCTCAAGTGTGTGGTGAGAAAATGAAGGAAAGAAAGCTTTGGTAGAAAACTCAAAGATCACTAAACACTCTCTTGATAAAAAACTCTTCCTTTTGATTGGAAGTATTTGCACTTAAATTTTGTGGAGAAACTCTTCTAAAAGTATCAGAAAAACAGCTTAAGAAGTCTCCAAAATGTTAACCTCAAAACAGATGACAAAATCCCTTTATATAGGCTGCCCAGAAAAAGAGCCGTTGGGGTTCTGTCAGAGCTGGCGGTCGACCTCCGGTCGACCGGCCAACGGTCATTTTTCTGACCGTTGCAGCCACCGGTCGACTGGTGAGTCGACCGATCTTCTGGAATGAACTGTCGGTCGACCGGTTCGGTCGACTGGCAATTTCCAGAGAGCAACAGGTTTGGGTCGGTCGAGTCCCGGTCGAGTCCCGGTCGACTGATACGCACATGCACAAAACTGTGCATGTCGGTCGAGTGCCGGTCGACTGCCGGTCGACCGGTCACTGAGAAATTCTGAAAAATCAGAACTTCCAGGACCTGGACAATTTGGATTTGGTTTTTGGGTCTTGGATAAAATATTTTGGTCTTGAAAAATCATAGAGTATGAGCATGTGTCATACTACTATCAGGGTAAAATACTTGGTAAAAATTCTTTTGATAAAAACTTAATTGTCCATGAAATGTTTTTCCAAACCTTTATCAAATACAAAACAAGATATTTGAGTCCATTTAAAAGCATAGTGTGTATGGATATGATCCACTACACAATCAATATGAAATATCTATGTTTTTGAAATCTAGTATACAACTTGGTTTTGGTTAAAGAATATACATGATAGAAATACCAAAAACCAACAAATATTTTGTCTCAAAGAAAAAATCTTTTTCTAAATAAAAATTCTTTTCTAAACATAAAAATCTTTTATGAAATCAATTAAATCAAGAGTTCTATCAAGAGTGTGTGTGTGTGATATAACTTGAGCAATCCACCAACTATCTATCCTTTACATTTTTACTAAAAACAAAAATACAAATTTTATACCTAGACACAAGTCTTCAACTTCTTGAAGTCTTCCCTTGAAGGCTTCTCATCTTCTTGACTTGGTCCAAGCTTGATCCAAAAACTCCTTGGATCACCACATGCAAGCTCCAAATCTTGTTCTTTAATCCTTTGTTGAGCTATGCACCTACTAAGATCTTGATCATGAATCTGTCACTAATTAAACACAAGATCATTAGTAACTATAACTACATGAGTTGATCATCATCAAAACTAGGGTGAAGGGCTTTTGGGCCAACAATCTCCCCCTTTTTGATGATGACAAAACTCATGGAGTTATATATGCATGGATTAAAGTAAAGCTTCAAAGAAGCTCCCCCTTAACTCATGCATAATAAATAAGCAATAGATATTCAATGAAGTACATAAAAATGTATGCAAATGAATGCACAAAAATGCACAAATCTTTTTCTCAAACTTTTATATTCTTTTATTTATTTGGTATGCATGAGTAAAAGCACAAGTCAAAATCTTTCTCCCCCTTAAGTAAGGAAATCATGAAATCATGCATATAAAATCACAAATTCTTCTCCCCCTTTTGTCAATCATCAACAAAGGGTTCAAAGAAAAAAAAATACATCAAACAAATTTTCTCCCCTTTTTGTCAAAAACAAAGAAATCAAGGAGGGATAAATACAAATCAATCAATAAAATTTATATGCGATATAAATTCATGAAGAGGAAGACGTTAAGTTAGCTTCCCGACACATATACATTACATGAAAGAGGGATGACAAGCCCTAATTCACATAACGTATAATATGTCATGCATAAGAGGAGATGTGAAGCTCCCCCTACACACGTATATCATGAAAAGAAGAGTTGTCAAGCTCCTCAAATTATAATATACTCAACATGAATCTATATGTAGAAGAGATGTTAAGCTCTCCTTGCATATAGACAATACAAATCAAAAATTTTGAATTTTTCTTTATCAAAACAAAATTTAACTTTTTCTTAATAACAACAAATTTTGAGATATCAATTGTAAAATAATCAAATTTTGAATTTTTGATACCAATTTCAAAACACAATGCATAAGCTTATTATGAAATACCAATTTGAAATCTAATTAAGCTTAGCATCAACAATCTTTGTGCTTTAAAGGAAATACCACTTGTAAAATAAGCACAAATAGATAACATATATGTATGACAAGATAATACCAATAGAAATTGATATAATTTGAAGACATTCATACATACAATCAAAATATGGATATACACAACATGAAGTCATATTGATACCAATTGCAAATAACCAATGATACCAATTGAAAAGTAAGCATACGTGTATACATCATATAATCTATCATATGAAGAATTCGAACTAGTTAAATGAACTTGTTTTAAGAACTAGTACGAGATCCTTCCATCAAGGAATAAGTTAAAAAATTTTTCATGAAATATGCATAAATCACAAGGCACTAAAAAGCACTCTATCCATAAAGTCCATATCAAAAAGAAGTGAGTGTGATAGTGTTATGTGAAACATGGTATCATGAAAATTAGCAATAAAACTCAATATTCCTTAAAATCATAAATTTTGAAAATACGAAAATCATCACAAATTTTAATATATGAAAATCATCAAAATTATATTTCATAGCATATGTATGTTTTGACAATACAAGAAGCATACATACATATCTCTAACACAATTGAGCCCATATATATAGATTTGCATGAAAGGCAAATGACTCAAGAGGTATCCATGTATATCTTAATGTTTTGGCAAAATAACCATATACATGAAATGAAATCACATGATCATAACATAAATCCGAATGGGAATACAAGTTTAAGAATGTAATGATCATCAACATAAGGCTATACTAGTACATCTAATAGGCACAAATAAGCATTCAACCCAATCATATATAGATTTATTTGTGGTCCATAAGGTGTACAAGTATAAATCCAAGTGTTGACAAATACTAACATCTAAACTAATATTCAATACAATGAAGCATCAAAAATTTTGAAATCACAAAAGAATTTATCCGTAAAAATAGAATCATGTGCAATACTTGAAGAATAGATAACTAGTTTAAATGGATTTTTGACAAACTAGTTAAAGATCCTTCATAAAAAAAAAATCATATGTTTTTCATGAATAATACTAAATACATAAAAGTTCAAGCACTCATATTCCATAAAGCTCAACATATATATTTTCTTAAAGATAGAGTGTTCAAAAGTTATGTAAATAGTATCTACATGAAAATAGTTATTGAAGCCCAAAACGATCATAAGTCAAATTTTTAACAACAAATCATGAAAAATCATTTTTCACTAAAATCAACAATTTTCATGGTATATGTATGGTTTATACAAATCTAACAATATGCATACATATCCCAAAATAAAAGAGTCTATTAAATGTTTGCATGAAGACAAGAGACTCACGGGTATACATGTATATTTATTAGATTTGAATTAAGCATGCATATACATGAAGTAAATCACAAAAATTGGCAAAACATGTATATATGAGAATTATCAAAACTAGATTATACATATGCATAAAGTGGATACAAGTGAGCATGAAGTTCAAATTATTTAAGAGTCAATTGTAATTCACTATTTGTATATGTATACATACAATTTTGACAAATCTACATCTAAGCATGTAAATACCACATGAAGCACAAATCAAACAAAATCATGAACATGCTATGAATGTATGAAATAAGTAAAAGCATGTATATAAGAATAGGAGTTAAGAAATTGTTACCAACTTCAAAGCTCCAAGCATGGTGGTCTTTTCCACCATAATTCCTTGATAGCAATGCATCCCAATGTTTGTCCATCATGTCCATTGCATTGGCTACCAAGGCACCAATCCTCTCACGTTTTGTGAGAGCCTCCACCTATATCAAAATCAAAGGGTGGGGGTTTTGGTACCCATGTTTTCTTGGGTCCTTTGGGGTTAGCATTGTTGTAAGGAACCCAAAATTTATTATACTTAGCAAAATATAGATATGGTTTCTTATCAAAACAATATTTTGCTAGATGGCCTTTGCGGCCACAATATGTACAAATGTACACCTTAGCATGATGCTTATGAGTGTGATTGTGATCGTGTTGTGCATCATAAGCATGAGCATGATGTGTATGTGCATGAGCATGTGGAGTTTGTTTCTTGGGAAACATGGACTCCAATCTAGTATGTTTAAATGCACAAGAGTTCAAAGTTGAACTCAAATTATTCATTTTATTTTTCAAGTTCTTAATCTCATTAGATGTGGCATGAAAAGCATGATGAGATGAAGAATCATTTTTCTTTTTCTTTTTACAAACATTATCTTTTTCTTTTCAACAAATTTTCTTTTTAAAGATTTATTTTCTTCAAAATATTTTCTTTTGTTTTTCTACCATAGCTATCTTATCCTTCAAAATTGTGTTCCCTTTACACAAATCATTTAATTTAGACATGAGGGAAACATTTTCATTTTTCAAGTCTTCATTTTCCTTTTCTAAACATGCAAGTTTATTTCTAAAAGAATCATTTTCTACATGCATGCAATCAATGTTCTTTTTCAAATCTTTATTATCCTTTTCTAAGCATGCAATGTTATCTCTACATGAATCATGTTCATTATGCATGCAAGCAATGTCCTTTTTCAAAATTTTATTTTCTTTCTTAATTATGTCATATCTTTCAAGCAATAATTGGCATAAAGAATTTAGCTCATCATATGACATACTAGCATCCTCATCATCGGATTCGGTATTTACCTCAAGGGGGTCATCCCCTTGGACCATGTAGCACTTGTTGGAGGTGTCGCTTCCAACATCCGAATCGCTCCCCGCATAGTATTGTTCATTTTCGCCAAGGGAGATGAGGGTGTTCCATACTACAAAAGCCATATCAATATTAGCAACCCTAAATAAGTAATCATCATTTAGGGTACTCTTCAAAGCATTTAGGGCTTTTGTATTAGCCTCAAGATTCTTACCATCTATACAATAAGCATTATTAGTAGTGGCAAGATATACATTATAACCTAGGGCTTTGAGGAATAATGACATCTTAACTTTCCAAATGTGGATGTTAAGAATGTCAAAGGTGGGTGGTGACATAAAGTCCATGGTGAGGTGTGTGTGTACAACAAATATTGTGATTAGCCCAAATGTAGGATCTTTAACTCTTAGGTTGTTAGACCCTTATCAAGAGCACTAGCTCTGATACCAATTGAAATAACACCTAGAGGGGGGTGAATAGGTGTTGGCTAATCTAATGGTCACTTATGAACAAATAATGCGGAATTTAAAATTTAACTCTAACAATTATCACAATACAAATACTTGCAAGAATTAACAAGGTAAAGGTGCAAGTAATTAAAGAGATAGAGTTAGAAGAAGATGACCAAATTAAAGTTCTTTTAATAAAACACTTATGTATAACTCAAGAGTGTTGCCGAATTCCCCTTTCGAGGCTCTGGACAAGCTCCTCTAGATTCCCCTTTAATGGGTTGAGGTGCCGCTTTGGCTCTCTTGGTTGAATACTAGTGTTAACAAGCAATCCCACGCAAGTATAACAATTTTAGCACAAGGGAATATATCTAGCATGTAAATGATTAAGACAATAATTAAATGCAAGATATAAAAGAGACAAGAGATAGAGGGAAAGAGCAATCGCAAACACAAGGGTATGTTTCGAGGTTCGAGCACACTTGCTCTACATCCCCGCCTTCGACACACGAAGGGTTTCCACTATGCAAGATCCCAATGGATCTCTCCTCGGTGCCGCACACCTACAAACCCTCGGACCCCTTAAGTCCCTTACACACCACAAGCCCACCGGCTCGTCGAGGCCGCACCTCGCACCACAAGTTCGCACCCGAACTCAACCACCAACAACGAGCACACTTGCCCGTTTCCACAAAGAACAAGGAAAAATCTCTTTGATGATCACAACACTTGATCACCTAAAGAGTACTCTCACTACAACACACCTATAGGATGATAGACAATGATTTGCTCAAGTGTGTGGTGAGAAAATGAAGGAAAGAAAGCTTTGGTAGAAAACTCAAAGATCACTAAACACTCTCTTGATAAAAACTCTTCCTTTTGATTGGAAGTATTTGCACTTAAATTTTGTGGAGAAACTCTTCTAAAAGTATCAGAAAAACAGCTTAAGAAGTCTCCAAAATGTTAACCTCAAAACAGATGACAAAATCCCTTTATATAGGCTGCCCAGAAAAAGAGCCGTTGGGGTTCTGTCAGAGCTGGCGGTCGACCTCCGGTCGACCGGCCAACGGTCATTTTTCTGACCGTTGCAGCCACCGGTCGACTGGTGAGTCGACCGATCTTCTGGAATGAACTGTCGGTCGACCGGTTCGGTCGACTGGCAATTTCCAGAGAGCAACAGGTTTGGGTCGGTCGAGTCCCGGTCGAGTCCCGGTCGACTGATACGCACATGCACAAAACTGTGCATGTCGGTCGAGTGCCGGTCGACTGCCGGTCGACCGGTCACTGAGAAATTCTGAAAAATCAGAACTTCCAGGACATGGACAATTTGGATTTGGTTTTTGGGTCTTGGATAAAATATTTTGGTCTTGAAAAATCATAGAGTATGAGCATGTGTCATACTACTATCAGGGTAAAATACTTGGTAAAAATTCTTTTGATAAAAACTTAATTGTCCATGAAATGTTTTTCCAAACCTTTATCAAATACAAAAACAAGATATTTGAGTCCATTTAAAAGCATAGTGTGTATGGATATGATCCACTACACAATCAATATGAAATATCTATGTTTTTGAAATCTAGTATACAACTTGGTTTTGGTTAAAGAATATACATGATAGAAATACCAAAAACCAACAAATATTTTGTCTCAAAGAAAAAATCTTTTTCTAAATAAAAATTCTTTTCTAAACATAAAAATCTTTTATGAAATCAATTAAATCAAGAGTTCTATCAAGAGTGTGTGTGTGTGATATAACTTGAGCAATCCACCAACTATCTATCCTTTACATTTTTACTAAAAACAAAAATACAAATTTTATACCTAGACACAAGTCTTCAACTTCTTGAAGTCTTCCCTTGAAGGCTTCTCATCTTCTTGACTTGGTCCAAGCTTGATCCAAAACTCCTTGGATCACCACATGCAAGCTCCAAATCTTGTTCTTTAATCCTTTGTTGAGCTATGCACCTACTAAGATCTTGATCATGAATCTGTCACTAATTAAACACAAGATCATTAGTAACTATAACTACATGAGTTGATCATCATCAAAACTAGGGTGAAGGGCTTTTGGGCCAACAGTTAAGCTTCCTTACTTATAGGCAATACAAATCAAAACTTTTGACTATTTTCTTTAAACAAAATTTTAAATTTTCTCAATTGAAAATCGAATTTTCTCAATAAAACAAATTTGATACCAATTAAAAGTATTTTTTTTTTAAACATATGATACCAAATTGAAATTGTTATTTTCTAATCATAAAGTAAGGGAGTGGAAATCAAATACCAATTGAAATGCAAAAACAAATTTTCTCCCCCTTTATGAAATACCAACTAAAATAATGTGTAGGCTTGAAATGAGATATCAATTGAAAAGCAATTTAAAAACTAATCAATTGAAACAAAATTGAAACTCAAGCTTAGCATAAACACAAACATATATATATATATATATATATATATATTATATATATATATATATATATATATAATATATATATATATATATATATGAAAAATAGATACCAATAGAAATTGATATTCTTTGAAATGCAAGCATACATATACGAAAATATATGAGTATACAAAAAAATGTCAATATGATACCAATTGAAGAATCCAATGATACCAATTGAAACAACAATAATATCAAATGTATATCTCATATTACCTAGCCTCCCAACACATGCTTATGTTAAAAAGATTTTCAATGTAAAGCATACACAAGGCATGGTCTCCCAACCAACCGCCCTTAGATGGTAGGGGTTTTCAAAAATAGATTTGAAAAATAAAGTATATTTGAAAAACTCTACCAAAATGAAGAATATCGCAACTAGTTAAATGAAAAACTTGTAAACTAGTACGAAATCCTTCAAATAAGGAATAAAACAAAATTATTCTTCATGAAACATGAAATTCACAAAATAGTCAACACTCATAATCAATAAAGCATAAATATGACTCATGAAAATAAACACATGAGTAAACAATAAATGTGAGTGTACAAGTACAATGTGAAGAACTTGATCATGAAAGTATTCAATTTAGCTCAATATTTCTTAAACATAAAAACATGAAAATCATCAAAACTTATTTAATCTTCAAGGTATATGTATGTCCTATACAAACTAAAGTATACATACATATCCAAACACAACGAGTCCACAAAGATATATGCATGAAGGCACTTGGCTCAAAAGGATGTATATGTATAACAATAATTTGGATAAAATGGACAAATACATGAAGTTAAACATAAACACTAAAATATGAAACAAATCTAAAAATGGGAATACAAGTTTAAAATGCATGGATCATCAAAACTAGACTATAGTAGCACATCTAATGGGTTCAAATAAGCATTCAAGCTTAAACATATATAGATTTATTTGTGGCCCACTATATGCATAAATATATACCTAGTCTTAATGAAAACTAACATTTAAACATATATTCAAATCATGAAGCATCAAAACAAGATATAATCAACATGAAAAACATAAACATGATTATTATGAAAATTCACAAGTTATTAAACCTATGATAAATATGATAGCTAAACAAATGGTGAGAACACAAAATAATAGTTCATATTAAACATGGGTGTCTCAAATACTATACATGTATATCAAGAGTCTAATAATCATGACATTTACAAAATAATCTATAAACAACAAACCATGCTACAAATAATGAACATGAAAAGCATGCAAACAATAAATAAGGAGTAAGAGACCGTTACCAAAAACCTATGAGGCAACTTCTCCATGTCTCCAAAACACGGTGGTCCTCTCCACCAAACATCCCTTGAAAGTGATGCATCCAAAATGTTTTCTTTAAGTACGGAACGCATCCACTCCAAGGTACCTCAACTCTCACGTCATGCGAGAGCCCACACCTACATCATAAATAAGAGGGGTGGTCTTTGGTACCCACAACTTTTTGGGTCCATGGGGGTTAGTCTCTTTCTAACCCAAGCAAAATTAGTTGCTAAATTTGAAACATGTATTCTATCATAACAAAATTTAGTAAGGTGGCCCTTACGTCCACAATGTGTACAAGTGTACACATGAGCATACGTCGTGTTATGGTGTCCGTGAGAAGCATGTGTATGCCGTGGAAGGTGTGCATGAATAGATGGAACTTGTTTCTTTCGAAACAAAGATTCCAATTGTGTATGCCCAACAACACATTGGCTTAAAGTGGAGCCCAAACAATCAACACTCTTCTTAAGCAAAGATATATCATTGTTAATTAAAGAAGTGTGGCATGCAATAGGTGAAGTGTGTGATACTACCCTAGCATGGCAAACATGTGTATCAATCTTATTTTTCAAAACTTCATTTTTCTTTAAACAAACATTTAAATCATTTGAAATAGAAATTATTTTATTTTTCAAAGCAACATTCTCTTTTAAAATAAAATCAATTTTTGAAGACAAGTTTTCATTTTTCTTCAAAATATTTCCACAATCATTTTTATTTTTCAAAAAATTATTTCTTTTAGTGCAAGGTCTAGTTGAGATCTCAATGAATCCCTTTCATTATAGACCTCAACCTTCTCTTGTAAAACCTTGTCAAGTCTAGAATGCAAACTTTTATTTCTTTTCAATTCCTAGACTTTTCTTTTTCAAAATCTTATATTTTTCAATTAATTTTTCACAAACTATAGATAGTTCTTCATTCAAAGCATGGGCATCAACAAATTCATCACATGAAGAACTAGAATCAAAACTATCTAGTTGAGTTTCCGATTGTACCTCAAGGGAGTCATTCCCTTGGATCATGAAGCATTGTGACTTGGATTCTCCACTAGACTCCTCCTTTTGTTGGATTGGCATTTGAAGCTCGGAGGTGATGGTTGTTGTCAACTTGTTCCACACTGAAAAGGCGGAATCAAGATTAGAAACATGCATAAGATAATCTTTAGGTAGCGTGCTTCTAATGGCCTCAAGGCTTGTGCATTGGCCCCTATATGCTTGCTATCACTAAGGAAGGATTCCTTGGTAATGGCAAGGTGAACCTTATATCCTAGGGTTTGCAAGTAAATGGACATTCTAGTCTTCCAAACAAGAATGTTGGAAGGGTCAAACATAGGTGGGGTCATGAAGTCCATGGATGTAAACTATATGTGTGCAAACAAGGAAAATGCAAATGATAGATTAGCAAACAAGGATCTCACTCCTAGGATGTTAAGCCTAAGTATCAGGAGCGTAGGCTCTGATACCAATTGTAAATCACCTAGAGGGGGGTGAATAGATGATAATGCTAATCTAGAAACTAAATGCGGAAGAATGCGAAAGCTAAAACAAATTTGCAATCCCACTTAATACAACCAACAAGTGTAGCCGAATTCCCCGTGAAGGGCTCTGGACTAACTCTCTTGATTCCCCTAGATATGGGTTGAGGTGCTATATGAAGCTCTTGTGGTTAAGTATAAGTGAGGCACACACAAGCAAGCCAAGCATATAAAGATGAACAATATGAAATAATGCAAGGCACAAATGCAAGCAATAAGATATGAATGAATGAATGATGCTTTGCACAAATAAAAGAGAGAGAGTTGAAAGACAATGGATCACACGCAAACACAAAGATATGTTTCTAGGTTCGAGCCCCTAGCTCTACGTCCCCGCCTTCACCGAGAAGGATTTCTAATCCACTAAAGGAGTACCAAACTCCTCTCTCAACCTTACAATGCCACCGAAGCAATACAACCCCAATCCACCTCTACTGAAGAGGGATAAGGCCCGTAGCCAACAACCAAACTCAATCACCTCTAACGAAGAGGGATACAAACCAATGCCACTCCGATCAACCTCTGACAAAGAGGGATACAACAAAATAAGGAGGGTTTACAACTTGGAGGCTTAATCAACCTCAAACACTTCTCTTTTTTCACAAACAAAGATCCTAATAGATTAGGATAGAAGATATAGCTCAAGTGGATATCAAGGTGTTTTTGGAAATCAAATAATAAAGAAAAACTACTTGGGAAATCTCTTGTAGATGATAGAAATGAAAATCCAAAATAATATCCCAAAACCTAGTTTTCTTTGATTTTTCAAAACCCTTGAAAAACAATAAAGATGAAATCTTTTAAGCTCTAAAACACTTTTTAAAACTAGTAAAAACACTTCAAAAAAGTAAGAATTTGTGCTCTTGAAAATCTTAGCCAAATCCTTAAAGAGATGGGGTATTTATAGCCCCAAAGGAAAACTAGCCGTTAGGCTGATCTGGCAGCCTGACAGGCTTGCGGTCGACCGGTCGGTCGACCGCCAACGGTCAAAAATATGACCGCTGGAGCATCCCGGTCGACGCCCGGTCGGCCGCCCAGATACAGAGAGCAGAGCTCTCTGGTCCGGTCGACCGGTCGGTCGGCCGGCCCACTGTGCTGCCAGACGTGCACAGCTCTGTGCACGTCGGTCGACCGCAGGATCGACCGGCCCTTAGTTTGGTCGACCGTGCGGTCGGCCGACCTGGCCTGTCAGCCACTGTCCTGGGTCAGAAAAACATGTTAAAAATATTTTAAAAATCTTGTAAAATATATAAAAACCCCCAAAATAGTTTTCTCATTTTGCATTGATATATAAACATGTGATAAAAAAATTTCAACTTAAATATCAAGCAATTTGAACTATTTTTGTATCTTATCATTTTTACCAAAAACCAAAACTGTATTTTATCAAACTTTGATTTTTCAATACACGAATAGGATAGTCAAAATAAGTTTATATAAGTCATGTAAGCATGTATGTATATAGAGCACATCATAAAAACAAAGTAAACATGTTTGATCAATCTATTCATGAAAACCAAATCCAAACATAAAACTTGTGTATGTTGTGCACTTGAGCATATCAACTATTCTAAGCTTTACAAATGGATCTAAAGCACACTAAACTAAACTAGGATACCTAAGTCTTCTTGACGATCTTCATCTTCAAGTCGACTCGGTCCAAACTCCGTGATCCAACGAGCAAGGCTATGTATGATCTTGACGCTCGGGCTCAGGAATCACCCAGTGAAGGCTTCCAAACTCCTCTTTTTGAAGCAATCACCAACTAATATCTTGATCAATGATCTGTAACTAAAATCACAAGATAATTAGTAAACATAACTACATGAGTTAATCATCATCAAAACTAGAGAGGAAGGCCTCCGGGCCAACATATACATGTATGCTTCATATTCTTAGAAAAACTTATTTGATACACTATTCATATGTTTGGAGTTTTGTATTTAAACAAAATTTATTTCGGATTTAATGTCAATAACATTGATATATATCTCTTTCATGTATATTGGATTTTATCCATATACTATATGCTTCAAAGTTGTTTAAATATTATGTTTTTGTATTTATATGTATTTTGAAAAAATCGGATT
>JAVJIF010019547.1:0-66938 GCA_038442645.1 Agave tequilana | reverse complement strand
TTTTAGTTACTGTTTTGCTAGGTACTCTATTAAGGAAGTAAACTACCGTCTTTAAGGTTTCATTCCATAATGACTTTGGTAGAGTAGTGTGAGCTATCATAATTCTAACTATATGTTTTAGTGTGAGGTTTCATCTCTCAGCAACACCATTTTGACGAGGTGATCCTAGCATGGTGCACTGGGCTATAATACCGCACTCTTCCAAAAAATTGGCAAAAGGCCCTGGATATCTACCTGATTCGTCGTATCTGTCATAGTACTCACCACCACGGTCAGATCTCACGGCTTTAATCTTTCTATTTTTTTGATATTCAACTTCAGTTTTATAGATTTTAAACTTGTTCAGTGAATGGGATTTCTCATGAATCAAGTATAGGTACCCATAATGAGAGTAATCATCCGTGAAAGTGATGAAGTATTTGTGATCATTCCAAGAAACTGTAGGGAATGGGGCACAAATATCTGTATACACCAAAATAAGATTCCTCAACTCCGTCTAGCTCTAAACTTCCTGAAGTTTGTTTGTTTGCCCTTTATACAATCTGTACATACTCCTAAATTGGAGTAATCTAAAGGACCTATAGCTCCACTAGACACAAGCCATTGGGTTCTCTCTTTTGAGATGTGTCCTAAACGTTTATGCTATAGACTGTAGGAGTTTTCTTTAATTAATGTTCGCTTAGTACCTAGATTATTCACATACAAAGATTCAGAATATGAAGCATGGAGATTCAATTTATATAAGCCATCAATCAGGATTTCAGAACCAACAACTTTAGATTTAGAAAATAAATTAACCATTTCATTACCAATAGTGACAGTAAAACCAGATCTGTCTAACAATGAAATAATAATAAGATTCTGCCTAAAATATGATACATATAAAGTCTCATCTAAATCTAAAATAAAATCAGAATCTAATTTAAGCCTACAAACTCCAATAGCTTCAACTACAGTTTTATTTCCATCGCCCATATGTATGCATCGCTCAACCTGACTGGGCCTCCTTTGGGTTTGAAAGTCCTGCAATGAATTACATATGTGAATAGTCGTACCGGTATCTATCCACCAAGTGTGTGATGGAATTAAAGCTAGATTAATTTAAGAACAAACATAAGCATGAGACATAATACCCTTCTTGATTAGCCACTTCTGATACTTTATGTAATCCTACTTGATGTGGCCTACTTTCTTGCAGAAGACACATGCAATGACCTTAGGCTTCTTCTCCTGCATATTTTCCATGGTCGGATCAGCTGCTGTAGTGGTGTTTGTGTTCCTCCCTTTAGTTTCACTCTTTTTCTTTTTCTTATTAGTAGTGTTACCCTGAAATACTAAATGAGCACTTTCAGTCTTTTCTTATTTCAACCTTTCCTCTTCCTGAACACAATGACTAATGAGCTCAGTGAGACTCCACTTTTTCCTTTGAGCATTATAATTAATCTTGAAAGGGTTATACTGTGGAGGAAAAGAATTCAAATGAAATGCACTAGGATCTCTTCAGAGAGTTTCAATTTCAGTGTCTTTAGTTTGAAATAAGATTTTTCATAATGTGATCCCTTATGTTTCCTTTACCATTGTAGTGCATATTTACTAGCTAGTTAAGATGCGTGCTAGCCTCAACTTTATCCGATTTAGTAAGCCGGTCTGCTACTTCTGCTAGAAAACTCTTAGCAATTACCTTATCAGGCATTGCACCCAAATAATCATAGGAATAGTGTGCTTCATGACTATAATACACATCCTATTAGACCTCTCTCACTTTTCATAAGTTGTCTTTTCTTCTACTTTACTTTTGTCAGTAATGGCAGGGGGTTCATCAGTCCTTAAGGCATAGTCTACATCCATAAATCTAAGAACGATGTTAACATGATCGCACCACTTCTTAAAGTTTGTACCATTCAACACAGGATGCCATTGAGACTTGCAGAAATTGAAGATGCATTTACTAATAACAGAAGAAAAAATAAGACTACATAAGCATACAATTTCTCATCAACTTAACAAAACATTGCATTTAACAAAATTCTACTGTAATAGTCATAAAAAATAAATTTCAGAAAATGTAACCAGTTTAACCGATAAAGCTGCCGGCCAAACCTTCAGAATAAGTTGCGTCTCTATATGCCAATACTGTATTGGCCAATATAGATACCATAAAGTCTAGGTCCTATGCAAGAGAACAAGCTTCCTTTGAGCCGATTGTCCCTTTATAGGATTGTCCCAAAGTTTAAGTAACCTATATCGACCATATAATATATGTAATGACCGGGCTATAATGACAACCTTCCTTTGGGCGATTGTCACACGCATGAGCCACACAAATCTACGCATCTGGATTCTTGTTCTGCTGTCGGACTAGTTGATGAGGTAATGTAATATAGGTTTATAGTGTGACAACTTTCCTTTAGGCCGATTACCACACATTAAATTTCTCCCACTTGCATTACCCACATCAAGTATCCGACGCCGTACATAATTCAATCAAACAATAGTCTTCCTTTGGGCCAGCTATTGTCCACATGAATTACATACGCAATTAAACAATCTCTTTTTATAAATTCTTCAACTTGAACATGTATATATCTTTATCTGTGTGTTATTTACTATAGTAAACATCAATATTCATTTTAGAACAATATAAGCAATAATATAAATATTGATGAAGCGAAAGCATATAAGGGATGGTAAACATATACTTCAATGCCTATTTTATATCAACTAACTACTATTTTATGATGTATAGTACATGTAATACTGTAGTGCTCGTCAAGAACTTCGAAACGGCTGTTTTCATGCTAAAAACAGAAATCAGATGAGCCCGTAACGGCTAATTGAAGTTTCTATTGCTCAAACGGGTGTGCAGTGCTTATCGGGTCTATATCAGACCCAACCCGCAATAGTTAAGTTATTGGTTTCCTTCTTATTGGGCTGGATTTAAATAAACTGGATAAAACCCAATAAACTCTAATCTGAGAACAAATTAAGAATAGATTAAATGAGTTTCCTTATTAAATTTAAATTTTTGTATCTATATCAAAAAAAAATCTAATTCTAATCAATCTCACAATTCAAATTAAGGAAACCTTAACCCTCAAAAAAAAATATTTTTTTTTCTTCATGTTTTGTCACTGTAGCATCGGCCCATGGAAGAGGGGGCCGCAAAGGCACTGCATGCAGAGCCAGCATGCAGCCGCTGCATGCAGTGCTCTGCGTGCAGATGCGGCTGCACGCATGCATGCAATGCTGATGCAACACTGCATGCCTGTGGGTAGGTATTTTTTTTAGACGTAGAATAACACATGTATTAAATTCCATAAAAAAATATATACATGTTAAAAATCATCCCTTTAAACTTTAATTCAATATATGAGACACAAAAAAATTATTAAATCAAGGGAATAATATTCATGATATTTATAGATTGAGATTGAAGGATTTCTATAGATCCCGATGATCTGATAAAGAGGAGGTTTTGAAATCAATTGTTAGATCTAATTTTATTCCATATAAGATCTCATACATGCATAGCCTTCTTATCATGATCAAAGGGAAGGAGGATTTTAGGCATACCTGATTCTATCACCAAAGCAATGTCGAAGGTTGCACGATCTCGAGGATACTGGAGTTGAGGGAGAGGATTCTTCTCTCCAGCCACCAGGTTCTCTTTTTTATTCTTAGATGAGATGAGAGGCCTCCAAGAGAGATAAGGTCATTATGTTGGAGAGGGAACCCTACCCATGATATATATAATATCAAGTAATTCTAGTTCAACTCAGGTCCTTGATTGATAACAAGAGTACCACACGTGCGGATGAGCCCCACATTTTAATTTAAATATACTCATGGCTAAGTGTAATTGAAAATATTTCTAAACCCAAACCATTTAGGCTTGATCAATTCTTTATTGGGTCAAACAATATAGGTTAAAGTGGACGGGTGCAAATATCTAATTGACTTAATTAGGCCTAAATTAAATTAGACTTTAAAATATAATAAGTCTAACATCTTTTTCCCAAGTAACGATTTGGTTTAAAAAAAAAAAGGGGAAAACTTTTGTGGAGCCCATGAACAATACGAGGCATTTTTTCCTCTCAGAGATTTCAGCTCACTGAGCCTGTGAAACCTCTTGAAATCACTGTTCACATGTACTTGTGAACAGTAATCTCTCCACCAAGCACCCTCATAGTTTTGTCTCAAATTTAATTTTTTTTTTTTAATAATTCAATCTCAGTCTTTCTGCTATTGAGCCGCTCTCAATGCAATATCTGTCATTGGACTATCATTCTTCATTGCGCGCTAGAAAAATTGATAAAATCCTGTAAGGCTTTGCGCCTGTATCTTGTGCTCGTTTAACTGCATGAATGATCTCTCTCTCTCTCTCTCTCTCTCTCTCTCTCTCTCTCTCTCTCTCTCGTGGTTGAGAACTCTAAGAGGAATGTCGCACATCAGAGAACAGTCACAAATATAGTAAGAACAAACAAAAAGAAAGAAAGCGAGAAAATACAAAGATTTAACAAGATTTGGCAATTGCGTACGTTCTCAAGACAGAAGAGGAGAGAGATCTTATTAATAAAAAATTACAGGATACAAATACTGAGGATAATACCCATTTTTATATAGCCAAAGAGTCCACGAAGAAAAAAACCAACAGATCTGAATTCGGATAAAAAACGAATTCAGAATCAAACTAAAAAGTGTCAAGCTGGTCACATTAGTCGACTAGTCCAATCTCAGTATTCGACTAATCTCTCCAACAGAAAATTGGCTAAGTACAGTAGTTGACTCGGGTAAACATAGTAGTTAACTAATCATCCAGTAGTCGACTAGGCCAAACATATTAGTCGACTAATCATTCCAACAGAAAGTTGGGGTAATCTCGCTAGTCGACTAATTCAAACTAGTAGTCGACTAGCACTTCTTTTTATCGACTGATCTGTGCACAACTGCACAGATTTGTTAATTTTTTTGCACGAACCCACTTGTACTCATGTTCCTCTCTCTTGACTATTTGCAATGAGAAAAAAACTCTACCAATATAATTTTAGACTCAACAACACCCCCCCAACACACACACACATTCTCTCTCTCACCATTCTCTATCATTTCCAACCTTTTTTTTTTTAGCTTTTTCAAAAATGAAGATCGTGAAGATTTTTAATACAGCACGTAGCTTTCGTCAGGATCGGGTCGGTACCGAAAATGATGCATTCACATGCATCTCAATGTTGAGAGCGTTTGTTGAGAACTTTCCGCAGAATTGGACAGATGGAACCAGTCGCTCACAACCAAACACTGCCAAAATTCAACACCAGTTCAAATTATATTGATATATAACACAATTAAAATACATTAATAGTTTACGTGATTATGACTTACATTCTAACCTTAGGTCTCAAGTGATTAAGACATTCTAGATTTAGGTTTTTATGGTAGAGCGATATGGAATTTGTGTTAAGATTGTGACTCGAATCCGATTCACTAACACTCATGTAAAAAGAATAATAAAGATACAAAGGCAGAAGAGAACTGAGAACTTTAATCCCATATTGAAAACAAAAAAAAGATGAATATATGGTTAAATAAGATTAGATCTAAGACTCCATTAGGAGTTTTTTCTTTTCGGTCAAATCGAGTTTCATTATTATTTGTCTAATATCCATCAAAGTGTTAATATGCCCTTTGTCCTAACAGTTTGGCGTGATGGTTGTTGGATTTGGATCGGATTTATGTAATAAATATTCATATCTGAATTCAATAAAGAAATCATGCTTTTGGGGTTCCTGAGTTCAGCTTGATGTCTACTTTTTCTAATTGGTTTGGGGTTGGATTTAGATTTTTAGTTAGATTTATACAGATACTCCTTGAAATTACCTCTGATTTTTTTCACATCGATTTTATTATATGAAAAATTGCAAAAAAAAAAAAGCTCTTACTTTCATGTCAATATTTTCTATTATTTTATTCTAATATGATTTAGATGGTTTGTGAAAGCAGGTTAGTCCTCAGGAAGGGAGGTTTTAAGTTTGATTCTCAGAGTTATCAATCAAAAAGTTGACTTAAATAAATGGAGAAGTGTGTGTGATTTCTTATCTTTCAAATAAAAAAAAATTGTAAAAGAAAGAACAATATATTAGTATTTTGAGTGCCTCATATTCTTTGGAGAAGAATTCATATTCTGACAGTTTTTTAATACGGATCTGTCTTTATATTCATTGGAGAAGAATTCAGATTTTGACAGTTTCCCTCATGTTTTGATTTCGATACAAGTTTTCTATTTCTCTGAGTAGATGCTGATTTGAGTTCGTGTTGGAGTAGGATCATCCTAAGTGCCTGTATAAACCCATTAGGGGTGGCTTTTTGAAGGTGTGTAAAAATTTAAGAGACTTTTAAGATTCCACCATTGAGAGTTGTAAGAGAGAAAGATCTTCTTATAACTCTTATATTCTCTTCTGTTTTTTCAATAAAGATTTCTCCCCTCCTCCCCGTGGACGTAGACACATTGCCGAACCACGTTAAATCTTGTATTTTTTAGTTGTGTGGTGATTTAGTTTTCAGTTGCTTGCTAGTGGTAGATCTTCTACACTTCTGCTTCTGCTACCGAGTCTTCAACTCGGTGTTTCTCTATTATTTGATCGGTGGTAGATCATCAACAATTGGTATCAGAGCGATGGCTAGCAAGATGACCACGACAACCAAGTTCGAGGTGGAGAAATTTGATGGGAAGTCCAACTTCTTATTGTAAAAGATGCAAGTAACATCGTTCTCGTGAAGGAGAGCACACACAAGACCTTATTTGTCATTGAAAAGAAACCATCGAATATGAAGGATGATGAGTGGAACGACATAGACGTCCGCGCAAAGGTGACGATCATACTGTGCCTATCAGATGAGGTCCTCTATAACGTGATAAACGAGGAGACAACTGCTAATCTTTGGTGTAGACTGGAGAGTCTGTACATAACGAAGAGTTTGTCGAACAAACTCTTCATAAAGAAGCAGTTATACAGTCTTCAGATGAAGGAAGGTACGTCTATTCTTCAACATCTTAATGCTTTTAATAGAATTTTAAGCAACTTGTTAGCTCTAAATGTTAAGTTAGAAGAAGAAGACAAAACTCTTCTATTACTCTCTTCTCTTCTATCAAGTTATGACCACTTGGCAACCACTATTATGTATGGTAAGGAGACCTTAGAGTTAGAAGATGTCAGAAAGATGCTTTAGAACAACGAGCTGATGAAGAAGACAAATTCTATAGAGGAGACATCAGGATTGTTTGTCAAGGGCCAGAAGGGAAAATCAAAGCGTAGGAGACCTAAAAGGGATCCATAGGCTTCTAGCAGTTTTTCTTGCTACTTTTGCAAGAAACCAGAGCACATCAAGAAAAATTATATGAAATACAAGGAGATACTGAAGAGAAAAGACGATAAAAATTCTAATGGGGTGAGTATCAGTAGAAAGCCAGATCAAGCCGGGGTTATCAAAGAAACAGATGAGTATTCATATGATGTCTTGATGGCTGAGTTAGGAATACTCAGATGCTTGGTTACTTGACTCAGGGTGCACATACCACATGTGCCTAAAAAGGGAGTGGTTCAGTACTTACCAGCCTTATGATGGAGGCTTTGTCCTGATAAAAAATGATAATGTGTGTAGTACTGTTGGCATTGGCAACAACCTATGAGGATGTTTGATGGACATGTTCGAACCCTCACGAACGTTCGACATGTTCCGGACTTAAAGAAGAATCTTCTCTCATTAGGAGCTTTGAAAGCTCGAGGGTACAAGTTTTCTGGTACAGATGGAGGAATCAAAGTTATTAAAGGCTCCATGATGATTCTCAAAGGAGAACAGACAGCAAATTTTTACAAGTTGAAAGGAAGCATTATTGTTGGTGATGCTTCAGCAGTAACAAAGAAGGAGGATACTACAAGACTTTGGCACATGCGTCTTGGACAAATGATCGAGCGAGCTCTTCAAGCCCTACACAAAAGGAGTGCACTACCAGGTATCAAATATTACAAACTTGATCTTTGTAAATTTTGCATTATGGATAGGTAACGTAGAGTAGCTTTCTCTACATCACATCACAAGACAAAGAGCTTGCTAGATGTTATGCACATGGATATATGGGGGCCTTCGCCAGTAGCATTCATTAGGGGTGCTAGATACTATATTACATTCATAGATGATTTTTCAAGAAAAGTTTGGGTATACTTCTTAAAGCAGAGATCAAAAGTATTTCAGAAGTTCAAGGAGTGAAAAACTATGATGGAAAATCAGATAGGGCGGAAGGTGAAAGTCTTGAGGTCTGACAATGGAGGCGAGTATACCTCCAAAGAATTCAAAGACCACTTAGCAAGAAAAGACATTAAACACCAACTAAATATTTCAGGGCGACTAGAACAGAATGGAGTAGCAGAGCGCATGAATCGGATGCTTACAGAGTGTGCCCACAGTATCATATTACAGGCTGACATGTCAAAAGGATTTTGGACAGGGCGGTGAGTCATGCGAGTTATCTGGTAAACATATCACCATCAACAGCTATTGCTCTTCAGATCCCAGAGGAGTATGACAAGGAGAGTCTGTAGACTATTCAACCTTATGGATTTTCGATTGTCCGGCGTATAGTTTAGTTGATAGTTAGAAAAGGAACAAACTAGAGTTGAAGTCTAAGAAGTGTATCTTCATCAGGTTAACCAAAGGAGTCAAGGGTCTCAGACTTGGGATCCCGAGAAAAGGAGCGCCTTTACCAGTAGAGATGTGATCTTTGACGAAGAATCAATGTTGGAGAAAAGTCAGAGACGGAGGATAAAGCGTAAGGTGGAGCTTCAGATAGTTCAACAGACACTCAGAAAAAGGGAGTTAAGTTTTCAGAGAGTTCTAAAAGGCCTGAAGGGTCAGAAGAGGACTTCTTAGATTCAGATGGAAACAAAAAGGAGGTTACTCAAGAGCAACCTAGACTGTTGAGCGGTTAGTCAAAATTACGGTGCCACCAACAAGGTATGGCTGGGATGTTGATCATATCTCTTTCGCATTAGTAACAGAAACAGGAAATCTTGACAGTTATAGGGAAATGATCGAGGCAGATGATCACAGCAAGTGGATTACAGCCATGGAGTAAGATATGGAGTCTTTGGATAGAAACCAAACATGGACATTGGTCAATCTTCCAAAGGACTCCAAGGTAATAGGTTGCAGATGGGTCTTTCGCAAGAAAGACAATGAGCAGTACAAGGTAAGGTTAGTTGCCAAAGGATATGCTCAGAAGAAGGGCATTGACTGCAATAAGATCTTTTATCCTGTAGTCAAGCATACATCTTTTCGGATGTTATTGACGATAGTTGTTCAGTTTGATATAGAGTTGGAACAGATGGATGTTAAAACAACATTTCTGCACGATGAGTTAGAGGAGAAGATATACATGAAACAGCCTAAAATTTATATTCAGTAAGGTAAAAAAATAAGGTGTGTCTTCTAAAAAAGTCCCTCTATGGACTTAAGCAGGTTGCCAGGCAGTGGTACAAACGGTTTGACTCTTTCATGATCAAGGCTAAATACAACTGATGTGAGTATGATAGTTGTGTCTATTTTAAACAGAGTGATGATCTGACATATTTGTTGTTATATGTGGATGATATACTGATTGCTACAAAAAATAAGACACATGTTCAGAAGTATAAAGCTCAGCTCAAGAAGGAATTTGACCTATAAAATTTGGGAGAAACTAAGAAGATCTTAGGTATAGAGATCACTTGAGACAGAGGCTCAGGCAGACTTTGGCTATCCCAGGAGAACTATGTTCTCAAGGTGTTAGAGAGATTCAACATGGCAGAAGCGAGACCAGCACCACTCCTTTGGGAAATCACTTTAAATTATCCTCCAAGCAGTGTCCACAATCACCAAAAGAAGAGGAGATGTCTCAAGTATCATATGCTAGTGCGGAGGGCTCACTCATGTATGCTATAGTTTGCATTAGGCCTGACTTAGCCTATGCAGTTAGTACAATAAGTCGGTGCATGTCAAATTCAGGAAAGTAACATTGAGAAGCAGTGAAGTGGGTGCTAGCTATCTGCGAGGGATTGCGAGACTAGACTTGGTGTCTCAGAGATAGAAAACGGAGAAGGTTAGGTCATTATAAGGCTATATTGATACAGATTATACAGGAGATATTGATCAACGAAGATTTATGACGGGCTATGTATTCATAGTAGCTGAGCGTGTCATTAGTTGGAAGATAGAGTTGCAAGATACAATTGTTCTTTCAATGATAGAAGCAGAGTACATGGCTGCAGTTGAGGCATCAAAGAAAGCTTTGTAGTTGAGAGGATCAGTTGAGATATTTAGTATCATACAGGATTCAGTTCGGGTTCATTGCAACAGACAGAGTGCGATTCATCTCGCTAAGGATCACAAGTGTCACAAGCGGACAAAGCATTTGATGTGAGGTATCACAAGATACGTCAGTGGGTCGTGGATGATGAGGTGATCGATTTAATAAAGATCAGCACGAAGAAGAATCTAACAAATATGATGACGAAGACCATTCCGGTGGAGAAGTTCAGAGCATCTCTGAACTTCATCAAGGTTCTCCAAAGATAAAGTGGCGAACGGGCTCTTGGGAGGGGTCATGTGAAGTCACAAAAGGGGGGAGAAAGGAAGGTGAATGAAGCAGAGGCCATTTTCTATGGAGGGACTCAATGAACATGAGTCAAGGTGGAGATTGTTAGTATTTGGAGTGCCTCATATTCATTGGAGAAAAATTTATGTTCTAGCAGTTTTCTAATACAGATCTGTCATCATATTCATTGGGGAAGAATTCAGATTTGACAATTTTCTAATACAGATCTGTCTCCTATTTTGATTTGGATACGAGTTTTCTATTTTACTGAGAAGGTACTGATTTGAGTTCGTGTTAGACTCAAATCATCCTAAGTGCCTATATAAACCCCTTGGGGGGGTTTTTTGAAGGTGTGTTAAGAATTTAGAGAATTTCAGAATTTCACCATTAAGAGCTATAAGAGAGAGATCTTCTTGTAACTCTTATATTTTCTTCTCTGTTTCAATAAAAATTTCTCCCCTCCTCCCCGTGGATGTAGGCACATTGTCGAACCACGTTAAATCTTGTGTTCTTTAGTTGTGTGATGATTTAGCTTCAGTTGCTTGCTAGTGGTAAATCTTCTACGCTTTCGCTTCCGTTGCCGCATCTTCAACTCTGTGTTTCTCTATTATTAATCGGTGATAAATCATTAACATGCTAGCTTTTTGAGATGGTGCTCCAAGTCTTTACAAATGGTATCAGAGCCATGCCCTTAACTTAGTCGAGTGTGTGAGTGATGTTCGATCTCCCAAGGTGTAGCAGAAGGCGCAGTGGGCCTCTGTTAAGCTGGATTTATAAAGATTGAGCTCTCGAGGGAGGTAACCATGCTCCAGTTGCTTCATGTAAGACGTGTTATCTCCAATGCAGTGAAAAGGAGTGCTCCAGGTACTTCATATAAGACGTGTTGTTTCCAACACAATGAAGAGGAGTGACCTTGATTGAGCACACTTATATCAGGAGTGAGGAAGATCGGTTTGCAGAGAAGCATGTGCTCTTTGTTTGAGGGAGAGACAAAACCTGCTTAATTCACAGGGCGCAAAAAAGTACAATAAAGTCCTTATAGAGCTAGTTGAGCTCTCGAGATTGGCAGCAAGAAGTCCTGCTTCACATAAGACTTGTCCAGCAAACACAGTGAAAAGGAGAAGGTTGCAAGTTGTGCTTCACGTAAGGCGTGCGATCACCAATGCAGTGAAGAGGATCTCGATGGAGCATATGTCTTCTAAGTATGAAGATGAGCTTGCAGGGAAACTCTTTGTTCGAGAGGGGGATTGTTTGGATTTGGGTGGAACAAATAGTCCCACATCGGTTAAACATGGGGATAGTCTTAGGTTTATAAGGATTTGGGTTATTCTACCTAACAAAACTAGTCTTTTAGGATGGTGCTCTGAGTCCTTAAAAGTGGTATCAGAGCCATGCCTCGAACTTAGTCGTGTGTGAGAGTGATGTTCAATCCCGCCAGGGCACAGGGAAAGGCACAGTAGGCCTCTGCTAAGCTGAATTTATAAAGATTGAGCTCTCGAGGGAGGTAATCATGCTCCAGGTGCTTCATGTAAGACGTGTTGTCCAACACAGTGAAGAGGAGTTTTCCTGGCGTTTCATGTAAGACGTGTTATCATCCAACACAGTGAAGAGGAGTGACCTCAATTGAGCATAACATCTTCTCGTATGAGAGGTGAGGAAGATCAGCTTGCAGGGAGGCTCGAACTCTTTATTTGAGGGGGGATAAAACCTATTCAATTCCCCCAGGACACAAAAAAGCACAATAAAGTCTCTGTAGAGCTAGTTGAGCTCTCGAGATTGGCAACGGAGCCCTACTTCACGTAAGCCGCGTGCTGTAATGCAGTGAAAAGGATCTCGATCTCGATTGAGCATATATGTCTACCAGGTGTGAAGATGAGTTTACAGGGAGACTCTTTGTTCGAGGGATTTGGGTCGAACAATAGCCCCACATCGGTTAGACATGGGGATGGTCTTGAACATATAAGGATTTAGGCAACTCTACTTAGAAGGCTAGTTTTTTGGGATGGTGCTCCGAGTCCTTGCACAATAGAAAAATGATAAAATGGGTTTTACATAATCTCAAATTTGAAACTATTGGATTGAAGGGGAAAACACAAATGGGAAACGGGTAGGACTCAGAAATGAGAAGTTTCAGAAGACCATGCAAGCATGGTCTTTGTTAAATAAATAAATAGTGATATATGTCCATTTTGTATGATTGTTGCATAAACACATTAAGATTTCTTATAAGAGTTTCACCCATGTCCAAATTCAATCCCATAAGGTTTTTTTTTTAAGTTCAAATTTGAAATTCTTGCCTGCGCAATCCAAATGATTGGATGAACTTTGTCAGGTTTTTTAACACCATTTGCCTCCACGATTGGAGAAGGAGAAAACACTAATCTTTTGTTAACTTTAATTTCTTTTTCTCTTTTTATAAGCTTAGCCGAAACTACAATTTTATTAAAAAAAATGCGAACAAAAGTACAACCACTCACATCAATATTATATAACCTATGAGTTCTGCAGGGAAATTGGAAACCAACACTCCTTGATAGAATGAATTAGACCTTGACTGGCTAGCTAGTTAGCAGGCTCGTTGCCTTCTCGATATATGTGAGTAGCTTTTCATGATGGCACAGAACCCAACAGTGCGATGACATCACACAAGAGAGGCTGACTGTTGATGGATGACGAAGTTGAATCGTGTGATGGAGAGATGATAACAGTAGAGGAATCCCCTTCACTTCCTATTTTTGTTGAAAGAAATTTCTTCTGTGCTACCTGTTGGAGGAGAGAGTACAGTAGAGGAAGTGAAGTCATGCCAGGTGCTGTTGAAGACTGCCAAGGAGTCTACGACGAAAGGCGACGGAACAGCAGGCAGGAAAAGAAGCAGCAGCAGAAAATTCAGGAGGTCGGTCGACCGGACCGGTCGACCGACGTGCACGAAGTGCACAGGTTTGCTCCCAGGTTGCATCGGTCGACCGGACCGGTCGACTGGTTGCTTCGGTCGACCGGACCGGTCGACCGAAAAGGGTCTCTGTAAGCAACCCACTCTCTGTTTGTTTCGGTCGACCGGCTCGGTCGACCGGAAGGGAGTCGGTCGACCGGTCCGGTCGACGCGACAATCGGGTTTGGGCGAAATCTGTTGTTTCGGGAATTATGTATTTAAGCCCTGGTTGTAATTTTCTAGGGTTTAGTGCTTAGACAAAGTATAGCTGAGGACTCTCTTGTGTTGATAGAGATCTAGAGCTATTGTAATCCATCTTCCATAAAGAAAACTCTCTCCGTGAATTGCCCCGAGGACGTAGGCAAGTTGGCCGAACCTCGTTAGATCTGGTTTTTGCGATTGGTTCTTCTTCTAGTTTTTGTTTTCATTGTTCTTGGTGATTGAGATCTGGTTGGATCCTCTAAGGGTTGTTGTCTCCGAGCACAACAAGTGGTATCAGAGCTTCAGGTTACGCTTGGGATATTCTGAAGATTCGAAGGGCTCCAGAACTGATCAGGTGGAGATCGTGTGTCGATCTCAGGTCAGAGGCATTGGTGTTCAAGGAGATCGTGTGTCGATCTCAGGTGGACGCAGGGAGGGCTCGTTGAATTAGGGGTGGAATAGATCTGGTGAGAAACTCAAGTTAGGGTTTCAAGGTAGAGGTAAAAATCACTTTTTTATCTCAGAAATAGATCTATTTTGCAAGTATTTTGATCTTCCGCACAGTTAGAGGGTCAAGAAAAGGATCTCAATGGCAGAGGAATCTAAGTCTGTTAAAACAATGAACAACTCCAGGATTGATGTTGTTAAGTTCAATGGAACTAACAATTTCGGGATGTGGAGGTGTGAGGTCATGGATGCATTGAATGCACAGAACCTCGAGGACACGATCCTTTTGGAGAAGAAGAAGGACACTACCACTGATGATGAGTGGGCAAAAATGAACAGGTCGGCATGTGGCCTGATTCGCTCATGTTTGTCACAAGATATTAAATATTCTGTTCAACATGAGAAGTCAGCAAAGGATATGTGGAATACCCTCGAGAAGAAGTACCTGACAAAGAGAGTGGAGTCAAGGCTGCAGCTTAAGAGCAAGCTGTATTTGTTCAGGATGCAGAGGGGAAGCACAGTAAATGAGCACCTAAACAGGTTTACAAAGCTTCTTACGGATTTGCTAAATGTGGATGCCATTATAAGTGAGGAAGACAAGTCAGTCGTTCTCCTGAACTCTCTTCCACCGGAGGAGTATGAGATATTTACAATGACATTCCTAAATGGAAGGCAAACTTTAGACTATGATGAGATATCGTCAGCACTGATGAGTTATGAGAAAAGGAAGAATGAGAAACATTCTGGAAGATCTAGTTCATCAGCAGAGGCTTTGGAGGTAAGAAGCAGGAGCTCATCAAGGAAAGGCAAGGAGGTGAGAGGAGATCGAAGTCAAGACCGGGCTTAAGGGATCTTAAGAAAGACCAGTGCATGTATTGCAAAGAGTTTGGGCACTGGAAAGTTGACTGTCCAAAGTACAAGGGAAGAAGAAGGAATTAAAATCTGAGACAAATCTGGCAAGAGTGACAAAGGCTGCTAGCAGTAAATCACAGGCAGAGGATTCAGATTCAGATTCTTCGGTATTCTCGTTTTCAGTTACTACTCCTGTTGTAGGGTACTCGGGGGAAAACGAGTGGATCCTGGACACAGGTGCTACATATCATGTATGCCCTAATCGAGATTGGTTTACTAGTCTTGAGAAGCTGGAGGGATGTTCGGTCGTCATGGGCGATGATCATCCATGCATCATGGAGGGTGTAGGCACAATTCCTATCAGGATGTTCGACGGGATGGTAAGGGAGCTGAAGGAAGTGAGATATGTCCCTCAGCTGAAGAGGAACTTGATCTCAGTGGGTGCTTTGGAATCATTGGGGCTCGGTGTGTCTATTAAAGAGGGTGTTCTTAAAATGACGAAGGGCTCAATGGTGGTGTTGAAGGCCAACCGCAGGAACAATTTGTATTACTTGAAGGGTAGTACAGTGACAGGGCAGGTGGCAGCTTCGACCAGTCAGAAGGAAGATCAAACCCGGCTATGGCACATGAGGCTGGGACATGCAGGGGAGAAATCTATGCAAGCTCTTGTGAGGAAAGGGCTACTGAAGGGTGCAGAGACCTGCAAACTGGATCTGTGTGAACATTGCATCATAGGCAAGAAGACGAAGGTGAAGTTTGGTACAGCTTCACACTGCACCGAAGGCATTCTTGATTATGTTCACACGGATGTATGGGGACCCACAAAGACTGCATCAATAGGGGGAACCCATTACTTTGTGTCGTTTATCGATGATTATTCTAGGCGGTGCTGGGTGTACACCATGCGACACAAGGATGAAGTCCTAGAATGTTTGTGAAGTGGAAGGTTAATCAGGAAAGGAGTACGGGAAGAAAAGTCAAGGTCCTTCGTTCTGACAACGGAGGAGAGTACAAGTCAGACCCTTTCCAGAAGCTATGTCTTGATGAGGGCATAGAGAGACACTTCACAGTGAGGAAAACTCCGCAATAGAATGGGTGGCTGAAAGAATGAACCGGACTTTGCTAGAGAAAGTTCGGTGCATATTGTCGAATGCAGGATTACCAAAGAAGTTCTGGGCTGAAGCTTTGGGGTATGCATGCCATCTCGTCAACAGGTTGCCGTCATCTGCAATTGGGGGGAAGACCCTCTTGAAGCTTGGTCAGGTAAAGCTGCAGAAGATTATGATGCGCTCCGAATATTTGGATGTCCAGCCTACTATCACGTAAAAGAAGACAAATTGGATCCGAGAGCGAAGAAAGGGGTGTTTGTTGGCTTCAAGAAGGGAACCAAGGGGTTCAAGATCTGGGACCAACAGGACAACAAATTCATAATCAGCAGAAATGTCACTTTTGATGAGGCCTCGATGATGAAGCCTACAGTCTCTCAGCAGGTGGAGACTGAGAAGACCAAGGAGCAATTGCAGCAGGTGGAGAGTGATGCAGATCCACCATCTCTAGAAGACTCAGTATCAGTGAGAATCATTCCTGAGGTGACACAGGGAGGTAATCAAGTTGCAGAAGAAGATGCTGAGGTTGTTGAAGAAGATCAGGAACAGGTTATGGATATGGTTCCAGATACCACTGCAGTTGGAAGACCAAGGAGGAATACTAGGAGACCTGGCTGTCTCACTACAGATATGGTAATTGCACATGCACTTCCAGTTGTTGAAGAAGCCATTCCATCTACGTTCAGGGAAGCTGAAATCAGTTCAGAAGCGGAGTTATGGAAAGGGGCCATGAATGAAGAGATGCAGTCTCTTTATAAGAACAACACATGGGAACTGACCAAGTTGCCCAAGGGAAGAAAGCCATAGGGTGTAAGTGGGTATTTGCTAAGAAGCAGGGATCACTCCAAGAAGACAAAGTGCGCTACAAGGCAAGGCTAGTGGCTAAAGGCTACGCACAGAAAGAGGGATCGACTACAACGAGGTGTTCTCCCCAGTTGTAAAACACTCGTCTATTCGGATCCTATTGGCCTTGGTGGCACAGAACGAGTTGGACCTTGACCAACTTGATGTGAAGACCGCCTTTCTCCACGGCGATCTTGAGGAGGAGATCTACATGACTCAGCCCACAGGTTACAAAACTGCAGGGAAAGAGGAGTTGGTATGCAAGCTGAAGAAATCACTGTACGGGTTGAAGCAGTCTCCAAGACAATGGTACAAGCGATTTGACAGCTTCATCAGGAAGAAGAAGTACACAAGAAGCCATTATGATCCATGTGTGTACTACAACAAGTTACCATCTGGTGAGTATGTCTATCTACTACTTTATGTAGATGATATGCTAATTGCTTCTAGGTCAAGATCTGCAATTGATTCTTTGAAGAAGACTTTATCGTCTGAGTTCGAGATGAAGGACCTGGGGAAAGCAAGGAAAGTATTGGGTATGGAGATCACAAGGGACAGGGAAGCTGGCAGGATTAGCTTGACTCAGAAGGGCTATCTGGAGAAGGTACTGCAGAGATTTAATATCGGGAAAGATACAAAGACTGTAAGTACACCAATGGCGCCGCACTTCAAGTTGTCAGCGAAGATGTCTCCAAGGAGTGTTCAGGAGCGTGAGCATATGACTCATGTACCATATGCCAATGCAGTGGGAAGCTTGATGTATGCAATGGTGTGTACAAGGCCGGATCTATCACAGGCAGTTTCCATGATTAGCAGATATATGCATGATCCAGGTCAGGGTCATTGGGAAGCAGTGAAGTGGATCCTGAGGTACATCAAGGGTACTGTTGATGTAGGCCTCGTGTTTGAGAAGGACAACACTGGGAAGCAAGAATGCATAGGGTACGTGGATTCGGACTATGCAGGTGATCTTGACAAACGCCGGTCGACGACAGGGTATGTATTCACATTCTCGCAGGCACCGGTGAGTTGGCGCTCCACACTTCAGTCCACAGTTGCGTTGTCGACTACAGAGGCTGAGTATATGGCCTTGACCGAGGCCATGAAGGAGGCGATTTGGCTTCAGGGATTGTTAGATGACTTGGGAGTGGAACAGGAGATCTTGAAGATACACTGTGACAGTATGAGTGCCATTTATTTGGCAAGGAACCAAGTCTACCACGCAAGGACGAAGCACATCGATGTCAGGTATCACTTTGTTCGGGAGATTCTGGAGGAAGATGACATAAATTTATTGAAGATTCATACTTCGGAGAATCCAGCCGATATGCTTACAAAGGTGGTGTCGGGAGTAAAGTTTGCACACTGCAAAGACTTGCTCCAGATCCTTCAGGTGAAGTGAGCTTGTCGAAGCTCATTTGGATGAACTACGGATGGCTTGATCCCTTGGGCAAGGGGTACGTAGGCAACCAGATTGGTGCAGCCGCTTTCGAGTCGGTGTTCGGCTCAGATTTAACAATCTTCACCGAGGTGGAGAATTGTTGGAGGAGAGAGTACAGTAGAGGAAGTGAAGTCATGCCAGGTGCTGTTGAAGACTGCCAAGGAGTCTACGACGAAAGGCGACGGAACAGCAGGCAGGAAAAGAAGCAGCAGCAGAAAATTCAGGAGGTCGGTCGACCGGACCGGTCGACCGACGTGCACGAAGTGCACAGGTTTGCTCCCAGGTTGCATCGGTCGACCGGACCGGTCGACTGGTTGCTTCGGTCGACCGGACCGGTCGACCGAAAAGGGTCTCTGTAAGCAACCCAACTCTCTGTTTGTTTCGGTCGACCGGCGGCTCGGTCGACCGGAAGAGGGAGTCGGTCGACCGGTCCGGTCGACCGACAATCGGGTTTTGGGCGAAATCTGTTGTTTCAGGAAATTATGTATTTAAGCCCTGGTTGTAATTTTCTAGGGTTTAGTGCTTAGACAAAGTATAGCTGAGGACTCTCTTGTGTTGATAGAGATCTAGAGCTATTGTAATCCATCTTCCATAAAGAAAACTCTCTCCGTGAATTGCCCCGAGGACGTAGGCAAGTTGGCCGAACCTCGTTAGATCTGATTTTTGCGATTGGTTCTTCTTCTAGTTTTTGTTTTCATTGTTCTTGGTGATTGAGATCTGGTTGGATCCTCTAAGGGTTGTTGTCTCCGAGCACAACACTACCATAACACCTTCCCGCAGCCTCTGCATCTCAGCTTTCACCACATCAATATGATTTTAATTTCTTCTTAGTCTTCATTATTTGAACTAGAATGGTATCTGCCTTAGGGCGTGTTTGTTTCGCCGCAAAACGTCGCAAAACGCAAGTCGTAAAACTTCTTTTCCATTTTCCGTTTGTTTCGCTGAAAAACAAGTTGCAAAATGCAACTCTTTTTTTCCCACTTGCAGTTGCTACAGTTAAATTTGAGGTCATGTAAATCTCACTTTACACTCATATTTTCCCACTTGCAGTTGCTACAGTTAATTTTGTGGTCATGTAACTCTCACTTGTAGTACACTTACAGTTCAAAACAGTCACTTGATAATCAATATATAATTTAATATTATTAAATATTTAATATTTTAAATAGTGTTCAATTTCTTATTTAATTATTTAATTATTTTATATTTTTAATCTTTAAGTTTTTTATTGTTTTAATATTGTTTTAATATTTAATATTTTACTATTTTAATTTAATATTTTTATTTAATATTTTATCTAATACTTTATTATTTTATTAATACTTATTCCATTTTTTATTATTTTATTTAGAGTTAATATTTTATTAATATAACAATATTATACTTTAATATAAAATTAATATATATTTAATTATTTATTTTTTAATATAAAAAATTACTTTATTAATATCATAATATATTTTATTATTATATTAATATTTTATTATGTTAATATTGTAATAATAATTCAGTATAATAATACTATAATGATAATTTATTATTAAATTATAATTATATTTTACTTTGTTAATTTTATATTTCTATAATATTACAATAATATTATAATAAAATTTATATTATAATAATTTTTAAGTATTTTTAATATTATAATATTATAACTATATTTTATTATTGTTGCAAGATTTTTTAATATTTATATTTTATTAGTATTCTTAAAATTTTATTAATGTTCTTTAGATTTTCTTAAAATTTTATATTATTTATTTAGTTAATATTTTACTATTTATAATAATATTTTATTAATATTATTGTTATAAATAAAATATTAAGATTATTAATTTTTTATCTCAAATTTATTAATACAATTTAATTTGCAACAGTAGATTTAATTTAATAGTATTTATAATATTTAAATCACTGTTACAGTTAATTTTGTGGTCAACTTTTCCACTTACACTTTTACATTACCAACCAAACACCGTAAAACACAATATAATTTACCATTTACACTTTCACTTTATCAACAAACACCGTAAAACACAATATATTTTTTCATTTACACTTCACTTTATCAACCAAACACCATAAAACACATATATTTTCTCTGCTACAGTTCACTTTTTCATTCTCATTTTACGACTTACGACTTGCGACGTTTTGCAACGAAACAAACACGCCCTTAGACTACTAGACCTTCAAGGAAATTAGAAAAATAAAAAAGCAAAAAAGTGGTAATTAATTCATTATGTAAGTTGTGACTACCAGATGAGATAGAGAGAGATCACCAACTTCAATTGCAAAGCACTGACAACAGACTTTTGAGAATGAATTGCCAGGCACTGGAGGCAGATGGGAGGAAAATCAATAGAAACAAAAATAAAATAGAATAAAATAAAAAGGAGAAGAAATTTGATTTTTACAATTTACACTCCCATGAGACCTAGCTATGTTAGCAGATAAAAGATGTCGTCTCTATTTTTAGTCATATGTATGAAGCCCTTGAGACCTTGATGAATAATGAAAACTGTTACTTCAAGATCAAAACAAATTAGAAAATAAAAAAGTAAACAATATTTTTGCAGTAGGTCATGTGGGTTAAATTTTGGAAATGGGTGTATACAAATTTCACTGTTACAAGGATACAGATGCAAAGAAATTTTATTTTTTCCTCTCTTTTTCTTGATGCAACTTGCAAGATCGGGGTGCACAAAAAAAAAAGAAGTAAATAAAAAATAGGAGACTAATTCACTATGCCTAGAGAAAAATAATACTAAATTTATTGCTGGTCTCTTCACAACCCACAAAAGCGTTGAAAGAAAATCAATGTAGTTCGTCTTTCATTTTAAATAAACTCTCTTATCCCCCAAGTATTCAAATTTTATTGCGGTTCTAGACTAGATAATAATATTAATTAATTTCCAATATTATTGGGAAAACAAGATAATATTTTCATTCCTAGTTGACAAATTGAGTACCTTTTATATTTTTCAATGCTAGCTGCCCTCTCACTTGAAAAGAAGAAAAAGCAAGGAAAAAAAGATATTATTGGTGCTAACCCCACTCTTAGGCCACCACTGACCTTTAGATTGATTGATTTGAGGTTGTTGATGATGAGGGAGATGAGATAAATTAGTTTTGAGCAACTAGGCCACCTGAGCCCAGAGTTTGACCTACCCACAGTCACAGTGTTAGTGCCAAACAAAGTTAGGTTAACTACTGCTAATCACTGACTTTGCACAGATTTTCTTCTTCCCTTTTTTGTTGTTGTTGTTGTTGTTGTTGTTGTTGTTGTTGTTGTGTGTGTGTGTGTGTGTGTGTGTGGGGGGGGGGGGGGGGGGGGGGGGGGTGCGCACGTACACGATTACAAGATTTCAGACTTTCTTGAAGCAAGCTCACAAGGTAGACATTCATGTATTATATGTACATATATAATGATAAGATATTCACGTGTGAATAAAGTCTCATACTGAGAAATAAATTAACTGATAAAGAACTTAAAGATAAAGCTAAGGTGCAGACTAAGTTAGTTGTAAATAGTGTTCTGAGAGACAATTTTTGATTAGTTATGATTGGGCTCAACCTGCAAATAATTTGTGACACCCTCTCCCCTTAAACCCATAACACTACTTGCAGTCTCATATTAGAATGTTATTTTTTATTTAGACAAATTAAATAAAAACTTTGTCTCACATCTTTCAGTGTCTTACTTTGGCACATTTGGTCGCATCTGTTAAACATTAGTATTAGTTAATTAAGATTATTTAATATTAGCTGTATTAGGAATAGAAGTTTTCTTATTATGCAATTATAATGATTAGATATTCGAGCGTTGCCTTCATGAATAATATATACAATTCAGTTCTTCTTAAACTAATATAATATGTTATCAGAACTACGATAAAAACTCGAACTCAGAAAAAACCTGTGATGGTGACAATACCGACAACGAGAGTGCAGACATAGGCAGCAACAAAATTGAGAGCCCCCCCCCCCCCCCCCCCCCCCCCGGGGGGGGGTGGTTGGGGTGGGGGGGGGGGGGGGGGGTGCTCCTCCACGTCCTTCCTCGCTGCCAAGAGGAGGAGGAAGGAGGTGGAGGGAGGGGAGAGACGACGATGGGGACGGTGAGGAGATGACTGGCGGCAGACGACGGTCAAGAAGGAGAGGAGGAGAAGAAGAAGGGTGATGCCTTCACTAGTTGGTGGATGTCTTGATCTGATGGGTGCCTATATCCACACTCCTTCCACGGATTAATAGGTCTTTTTTGTCGACTTATAATCTACCCCTGTTTTTGTTCTTGAAACTCTAATATTGTATGGTTTAGATGTTGCATCAGGTCTAGGCCCTCATGCTGCAAGTTGTCAAACTGCTAGTTGCTTAGATTTTTAACTTGTATATTATATTGTTTAGATGTTGTATCAGACGGTGAGTTACTTTTTGTCTTGGCGTTGGCTTTCCGATTGTCCTTTTTTCTACTTTTATTTATATTTCACATCAAAAAAAAAAAAAAGAAAAAAAGACTGAACACCTAATTAATTTGTAACGCCACTTACCACAACTACTACTTTCACACTTTCACCGTCTTTAAAATGCAAATGCTTTACATCCAATTAAAATTCAGTTGTCCCCCGCAGTTGGATCCTTGGTTGGTCAAGAATTGTTAGAGCACAGCTCATCCTCATGGCCCCAAATTTGAAATTTACTGCAAGCGGACATATTTCTTAATTCTTTTCACCCAACTAGGCCACTGGGTCATCGATTCGAATCCCGTTGTAGGGGGTTGGTTTTCTAGCTAGAAAAAAAAATAAAAATCAGTTTAAAATTAAAATTATTTATACTTTAAGCAAAGCTGGAGAAGAAAAGACTTTTACATGTACAAGCATGACCTTGTTTAGATTACCAGCTATAATGACAATAGTGACCATATTTCATTTGTATAATCTACAAAGGTACAAGAAATGAATAATAGAAATTAGGACGCGGATCAACTTATCTTGAACTGGAAATGCTGGTAAAGATCAACTACCAAAGCTTTCTGTAATGCCAAGATTTATAGCTCAATTTAACTGGTGGTGTCTGATTTCATATTTTGCTAAGATATCATCTTACCCTATTAAGATATATATGTCAAATAGATACTGAGTACCTTATTAAAACTGACCATGTTGCTGTCAGGAAAATAAAAATCACTCTAATATATAGACAATTCTGCTGATTGAATGGTTCATCACTTTCTCATTTGGTTTGTTTTCCCGGTTTAGAAGTTTATATCTCTTTCTGTGATCTTCCATCCTAATGTAAGTTTGTTTTCATGTTATAGAGTTTTATCTGTATTTGAAATCTCTCCTCTAATTAAGAAAACTCTTCTACATCATAAATATCAGTACGAGAAATGTAATATTATTTTATGTGACATTCGATAAAAGGTTTGTTCCAAGAGAATTGGTTGGATTCACAAGAATATATCGTTATCAAGTTCAGTGTAATGTGAACATTCTCAACAATCAAATATCATCTAATTTAGTACTTTTAAAGTAGATTTTCAGAGATTTAGTGCATATTTTTCTTAACCTAATAGTGGTTGCGCCGCTACAATGACGATGGTAGTATCAATACTGGTAACAACTATGGTAATCAATTTGATTGACAGTAATGATATCAATGATGTTAATGATCAGTATATCATCACCGCCAATGTATGCTTTGGTAGTGATAATAGCGGATCAAGCAATATGGGCAAATCTCACCGTTGTCAACATACCTATGCTGGTACATGGTAAGACAAACACAATAGAAATCACAATCATCAATAACAATAATAACTCTATCGATGATACACTAAGTGATTGAGTGACATCACAACAATGGTGACTATAATGGGCGGGGGGGGGGGAGTTATTTTCTTTCTCTTTTCTTCTAAAAATTAGATTTTTCTAGATTTACCACATGCTAGGTGTGTTGTTTATCAATGCCGATACAACAGCAGAGAAACACTGAGTTAAAGACTCGACAGCGGAAACATAGAAGATCTACCGCTAGCAAGCAATCAAGACTAATCACCATATAACTAAATAACACCAGATTTAACATGGTTCAGCAAGAGTGCTTACGTCTACGGAGAGGAGGGAAGAAATTTTATTGAAAACAGAGAAGATATTAAAAGAGTACCAGAAGATCTCTCTCTCTCTCTCTCACAACTCTCAATGATGGAATTTCTCATAAACTTGACTTCTCTTGACTTTTCTTGACTTGCCTCCAAAGGCCACCCCCAAGGAGTTTATATAGGCACGTAGGATGATCCTAATCCAACCCAAACTTTAATAATCCAATTATCACCATCTTTAAGAAAGAAGAAAATCTAAGCCCAATCCAAACTGAAAACAGAACCAGATTTGAAAACTATCAGACCCGACTCTAGATAACTAAACCTTAGTATAAGTCGACTAATACCATGTATTAGTCGACTATACCCATTTATTATTTGACTATACCCATTTATTATTTGACTACTCTGACAAAATCCAAGAACCCTAACTATTTGTTGGCCAATACTAATCGACTATACCCAAGTATAAGTCGACTACGCTAAGCCATAAGTCGACAATAGACTTATAAGTCGACTTATAACACGCACAAGTTTGTACATATCAGTGCTTGATCTCTGAAGCTTGTAACACCTCCATCTGAATCTGTATTCTTCTTCAATGAATATGAGACACTCAAATACTAACAATTTCCACCTTGACTTATTGTTCATTGAGTCACTTTTTAGAAATTTGGCCTCCGCTTCATTCATTGTGCTTTCTCCCCCTTTTTGTGACTTCACATATCTCCCTTCCAAGAGCCTGTTCTCCATTTTACCTTTGGAGAAGCTTGATGAAGTTCAAAAATACTCTGAATTTCTCCACTGGGATATCTTCATCATCATGTTCGCTAGATTCTTCTTCGTGCTGATCTTCACCAAGTCGATCACGTTATCATCTACGACCCACTGATGTATCTTGTAATATCTCTAGTTAGTAATACTGTATTTTTATTCTTCTAAGTATTCAATTTTTTACTGATTATTTTATTATTATTAATAATTAATTTAATTTATTGCTTTTTCTTCTTGTGATTATTATTATATTAAATATACAAATTAGTTTGAGATATTAAAAATTAATTTAGCTTTATACACTATTAATATTAATTGTTAATATTAGTAGTAATTATTACTATTATTATTTCATTTTTATTATTATTTATTATTATTATTAGTGTTATTATTATCATTGTTATTATTATGTGTCTTATTATTATTAATACTGTAGTTGTTATTATTATTATAATCATTGTTAATTATTACTAGTATTATTATTATCATTGTTGTTGTTATAATTATTATTAATATTTTTATTGTTGTTATTATGGTTTATTATTAGTGTCTATTATTATAATTGCTATGATTAGATATTATTACTATTGGTGTTGTCATTATTAATATTATTATTGTTGTTGTTACTATTAATAGTAGTTTGCTACTAATGTTATTTCATTGTTATTATTATTACTAGTATTGTTGTTAATATTATGTTGTTATTATTATTTCTTTCATTTACCCAAACTCTAATTCTATTTAATTCCTCTCTTATTTGCATGTAATTATCTTATACTCATTATCTACCCTTACCCTTTATCTAAAACCCATCAACCCATTAGACCCAATTCCCAAACCCAATACCCTTAAACCCATTAACCCAAACCACATTTCATTCACTATATAATCACTTATTCCTAATCCTAAACCTAACCTTAAATTAACCCTAATTCTCCATCTCCTCTCCATGCCGCCACTACCATCACCATGTTCTCTATCTTCCCATGGCCGTTGCTCATCTCTCCATGGCCCTCCTCTTTGCCGTCGTGGTTCGCTGCCCCGCCGAGATCCCATCCAACAGGTCGCCCCCTTCCACAGCAGCCTATCCACCTTATCGAGATCCACGACGTGTCCCCCATCTCCCCGTGTGATAGGACGCCATCACCACCTCAGCTCAGAGCCAGGCCAGACAGCCCCTCTTCATACAGGTTGCACCACGCCATGGCAGAGTCCCACACTAGCCCGGAGTCCCCTTCCCGTCCACACATTGTCCAGAGACTGTACACCACCCGGAGATCCTCCCTCTGCACTTCTTCCAACTCCAAGTTGATAGTCTACCATGGATTCTCCTCCCCCACTCTCACGCCCTCCTTGCTGCATCCACCCTTCCTTGGCAGCACACCATTCCCCGGGGCTGTGAGCCATCTCCTTCCCGAAGTAACCAAGCTCTAGTCATATCAACATCCATGGCAGCCCTTTAATCCTTTGCCTGCAATCACTTCGATAGCCCCTTACACAGTGCAACACCATGGCCATGGCGCCATCCCTCTGGCCAAACCCAAGCTCTCCCCGTTCTCTTTCCCGCGGCACCGCCAGAGTGGAGCACGACACCCCGCGGTCTCCGTCGAGCCACCAACATTGTTCGCGGCCTTCGCCTCCTCCGCCGTGCCTGACCACTTCCCCCTTGGCCGTGGGTGAGACTCCTTCTCCCTCTCTGCTATTTATTTGTGTGAGTGTTATTTATGTTTCGGTATGTATGAATTATTATGTGAGGGTACATTTATAAATATATATTATGTGTATCTTAATTAGTGCATATGTATATTGTGTGTGTGTAAATGAAGTGTGTTAGTGTGTGCATGGATGTGTTGCGTAATTAATATGCTCTGATATCAATTCTTGCGACTCCCAGGATCGACGTTAACGAAACTTGACAATATGAATAGTACTTGCGAAAGAAAAGTTTGATGTAAAGCAAACTAGTAATACCTAAATAAAAGAATAATAAAAAAAGAACACAAGGATTTAATGTGTTTCGGCTCAAACTTGGCCTACGTTTATGGGGAGAGAACTTGAGAGAGCTTTCTTAATAGACTTAGTATAAAGAGATCTAACCTTCCTCTTGATGTAATAAGAGTATTCACCTTCCACTTGAATCTAGCCCTAAATTACAAGAGTATTACCTACTTTCTATATACCTTCATCTGCTCCCCTCTTTCTTTGCTTCCTCTGGTCTCTTTTACTTGAAATTCTCTGTTATAGAAACTCCTTGAGACTTGTTTAATTGAGGCAATTACAATGCTTGGTTACAACCTTTATTTATAGGATTTTATAATACAATTCCTATTTAGACTATGAGATGATCTTGGCTTTTGAATGGTTGAAGAATCTTGATCAATCCTTTTAAAAATTGATCTCCTTGATCTAGAAGGATTGTAAACCTTTTAATCTTTAGAAACAAACCTTCATTGAATAGGAATTAATCCTATTCATACTCTTCATGAAAGGAAACTCGCGATCGCCTGAAAAGAAATTGTTTCATCTTAATTTACTTTTTCTGCTTCAAGCCACCGTCTTCTCCAACTCAATTGAATTTTCTTGGACCATCATTTCTTCTTGAAAAATAAGGCAAAATCCTAACAATCTCTACCTTGACTTATTTTTCAAGCCTTTAGCAAAATAACTTGAGATTTTAGATTAATCCTTGATTCTTTCCTTGGTTGTAATCGTACCATAAAGCTTTAACTCTTACCCCTCTCCCTGGGGCCTTTGGTTGATTTACCGCCATGGCTTGGTCATCTTAGGCCTTGCTCGAGTGCACCATTTCTCTTCCTGTAACACTTTGACCCGGTTCATATCTCGTTGCAGTCTTCCTTGAAGCTCCACCTCGCGATGAACTCCCTTCCAAGTTTATCCTTGAAACTCCACCTCGAACTGAGTTTTCTTCCTTCAGCTTGTATAACCTTCACACTTCTCTCCTTCCAGGATTACCTTGTCTCCTTGGATGACTGTGACGATGCCTTGTTGCACTTGGATCCGACATCCTTCTTCGTCGAGCACCCTTATGGATATTAGATTATACCTACCTCTGGAACATACTGGACCGCCTTCAGAGCACGCACTATCCCATCTCTTCCTGTAACCTTGACTGTCTCAGTGTCGATGACCTCGCAAGCCGAACCATCCACCATCTTGACAATCCCTTCCTCCTTTGTAACTAAAGGGTTATTGAACAGCTCTTTCTGAGAAAATACATGAATCGTGCTACCGGAGTCAAATATCTAGCCTTAACCTTGAGAAGTGTTGTCTTCGTAAGAAGCCATTAATATTTTTGTGTACTCTACACCGTTTGCTAGTCTGCCTCCGCAGCTTGCCCTTTCTTCTTCAGCCACTCTGCTGATGCTTGCAATCATTCTTCCAGTGACCTTCCCTGTGATAAAAGTGACACGCCTTTAATGAGCTTGGACCTTTTCTTCCTTCTCCTCTTCCTTTCCTTCTCGTGACTACCAAATCTGATCCTATCTGCTCCTCTTAATTTAGCCTTTTCTTAATCTCATTAGATAAGAGAGTTGGCATTACATCCTCCAAGATGAGAGTTTTCTTACCGTAGAGTATGGTGGTGACGATATAAGTATATGACTCTGAAAGAGAACTGAGAAGTATCAATGCCTTGTCCTCCTCGTCGATCTTGACATCAATAGTTAGAAACTCATTAATAACCTTGTTGAAGAAGTTTAGATGCTCCAACACTGTTGTCCCTTCCTTCATGTGTAGCCCATAAGTTGTTTCTTGAGATACAGCTTGTTAGAGAGGCTTTTCGTCATATATAATATTTTTAACCTTGAGCACAATCCTGTAGCCATTTTTTCATCCATCACATTGTACATAATCTCGTCTGTGAGACATAATTGGATCGTGCTTGCCACCTTTAGATCCATCTCCTTCCAATTCTTGTTTGACGTACCTGCAGGTTTTACTGACTTACCTTGCAAGGTCTTGTGAAGACCTTATTGCACCAGCAATGCTTTCATCCTCTTTTGCCATAAATCGAAGTTTTCTTTACCATTGAACTTCTCGACCTCGAACTTTATCGTAAAACTTCCTATCTTCGACATATTGCCCTTCATCAACTTTTGTCTCTGTTACCAATTGTTGGGACTCCCAGGATCGATGTTAGCAGAACTTGACAAATGAATAGTACTTGTAAAAAGAAAGATTGATGTAAAACAAACTAGCAATACCTGAATAAAGAGTAATAAAGAAAAAATACAAGAATTTAAAGTGGTTCGGTCCAAACTTGGCCTACGTCCACGGGGAGATAACTTGAGAGAGCTTTATTAATAGACTTGGTACAAAGAGATCTAACCTTCCTCTGGATGCAACAAGAGTATTCACCTTCCACTGAATCTAGCCCTAAATTATAAGAGAATTACCTTCTCTCATGTATTTTCAACTTGCTCCTCTCTTTCTTAGCTTCCTCTGGTCTCCTTTACTTGAGATTCTCTGTTGTAGAAACTCCTTGAGACTTATTTGGTTGAGACAATTATAATGTTTGGTTACAATCTTTATAATGCAATTCCTATTTGGACTATGAGATGATCTTGGCTTTTGGATGGTTGAAGAATCTTGATCAATCCTTTTAGGAATTGATCTCCTTGATCCAGAAGGATTCTAAACCTTTTAATCTTTAGAAACAGACCTTCATTGAATAGGAATTAAATCCTATCATACTCCTTCTGAAAAGAAAACTCGCAATCGCCTGAAAAGAAAAGTGCTTCATCTTAATTTACTTCTTCTGCTTCAATCCATCGTCTTCTCCAACTAAATTAGATTTTATTGAACCATCATCTCTTCTTGAAAAATAAGGTAAAATCCTCACAGGATGAGTATGAGTGTTGTTGTGTGCGTGCGTGGGTATATGCATGTAAGTGTGTGTGTGTGTGTGTGTGTATACATATATGTATATTAGTATATGTATGTGTATGCATGGATATATATTATATATATGGGTATATTTGTATAATAGTGTGAGTGAGCGCACGTGTGTTTGTGTGAGTAGTATACATATGTGTGTGAGTATATCATGTGTGTTTGGTTGCATGTTGCAGCGATTCGGACACGTTCATACGATCCGAACTCGGTAACATGAGGTTCAGATTTGTACCCGTTATAACCCGATACACTAGCAATCGAAGATCAGCCCATGAGAAAATCTGAAAATCCGTACCAGTTCGTGCAGTGAATACCAGATAACGATTCGGATCTAAAATCGTGTCATTTCATGTGAGTGTTTGTTCTTGTATATTTCCTTATCTACCGTTGTTAGTAGGCGTATATATGTTACTTGTATCATTTTATGTGACCATCTGCTTTATTTTACCAGTATGATTACCAGTATCACTTCATGCAATATCAGTGAGCATTTACCTTAATTATATATTTATTTGAAGCTTATCAACATCATTTCATACAATGGTTGGTTGCCACTATTAATTCAGGAGTAGTTGTGTTATATCTTAAACTATTACTTATTTTGATCTATGAATTGACTGGTCTAGTTCATATTTAAGAATTGATGTTATATTATATGTGAAGCGATTATTGACTATTATTTGGTGATTATTTTGCCTTTAGATCTGAGGATGGCTTAGATAGGATATTGCTTCATCGATAGACCGATTTACTGATTTACCTGATGTTTATATTCCTTTACATTGGATTTAATCAGTGGACTCGATTGTGGTGGACTTGATCTTGTGTTGAGGAGCATTCGTAGATTGGGTTGACCTGATTTGGTGCACATGTATACATAACTGATTAGTTACTTGAATTTCTAGATCTTGTGATTGAGCTTAATGGAAGTGAGAGTGTATGATGGTCTTAATCTGATTTAGATAGTGATAATTGGTTAGATATAGATGAATATGTATTTTTATATGTTGGGACTTGGATATATCGTTGACTTAGAGGATGGACGATATTGAGGAGTGATATTGCTGAGTTGATTGACATGAGGTTTGTGTTCTTTTCAGAGGATTTTGATTAGTGTTGTGGTGAGATTGATGTAGTTGGATTGATATTTATGCGTATTCCCGATTTTACCCCTGATTATACTGTTTGATTATTGATGATCTTATAAATGTTGATTATCAGACATAGAGGTATTTTTAAATTCCATATTACTTGAGGATGTTCTACTTTTAAATTATTTCAGTATCTATTGACTTAATTGACCTCGAGGATATTAGTAGACTACTATTCATGATTGATTCTTATTGTTGTTATTCAGTTATAGAGATAGAATTATCGTGAGAGTGATTTCATTGATATCGGTGATAATATATATTCAGAGTTAATAGCAGTTATTATTTGATCTCAGTTATTGGTGATTTAGAGGATTAGAACAGATTGGTAGCGATGAGAGGCTGGTTATTGATTTATTGAACTTGTGGTTTACTGTACCGGTTACCTTGACATGGATTGATATGTAATATTCACGATGATTATATTGAGACTATAAGTCGATGGATCAGTTACTTATATATTCTTAGTACTGATAGAAAAGATTCTGATGGATTCAAGATGAGATTGTATTATAAGAAATCAGTATCTAGACTTGTTACTGTATTATTTCATGTTACTGAAAATCGCTGGGAAAGATTGTTAGATCGTAACACCATATATAGTCCTATTGTTCATCATGTACACGGATACTGATACTATTTACTGGCCTTGTTACTGTTCATCGTGTATACGTTACTGTTTATTGTACTGTTACTATCATTGTATTGTCCCAGTATTCTAGGTAACATGGATATGAATTGTTATAACTACATTAAATAATAATATAAATTGATAACTTACACCGGGATTGGAGAAATTAATGGAGGAGATATGGTCTGTATTTTTGGTGAATCTAGAATACAAGTTGCGAATCTGACTTACGGTTCCACTGCAAGGTTCCGGAGAATGACTGACATCACATCTATTTATTATTCCACAGTGATACTGTGAGTACTTTTACTGTTACTGACTGCCTAGCGGTAGGGCCTGGTTCAGCTCCGGGCATCTGGGCCGTGATCACGGATATGTACGGGACCCGCCTAAAACATGAATAATGTCTCCAACCGATTAGTTTCAATAACTTAGGACCCTGATTGACACATGTAATAGGCGTAGTATAAGATGCGTCTATTACAGGTGGTAGTTTTGCTGATGTAGTTAATAATGATAAACTGTTATTATGTACTGTAATTGATTGTATTCACTTGACTGTTCACATATAAGATATGATAGATATCTGATACATCTATGCTACGTTGGACGCCGATGGTATACATGACCTGATTGTATACTAGACGCTAGCACTGACTGACTCTACTCACCTGATATATAGACTGTGATAGACACCTGACCTGATTATACATCTAATTCTATTACTGACTACCCTTATTACTATCTATTTATATTTTGCATGTTATTTCAGTCTTATTTTAGTATAGATTATCTTCACATTCTCACATGTTATATGCACGTGCACCTTCTCTTTTATTCTTACACATTCACTACGAGTTCTGACTCCTGAATTTACATATCCAGATCTGTGGCTATTTATTACTGATCAGGTATTTGCAAAAGATCACAAGCATCTTGAGGTACTTGGAGTTTTCTCTATTTGATTACCGATACTCTTGCTAAACATTTATCTCTGTTAATTCCTTATTCTCAATATATATCACTTTCAATTATCATTCCATTCATTATTCATATAATATAATGTGTGGATATTTATATGTACTGCTGCAGTGTTATCATATTATCATGGTGATTATATAATTTGTTCAGGTTACTTTAGCCTTAGCGTGTATACGTAGGGTATTTTCCTCGTGTATATATGTCGCTGACTCTCATCGTGACTCTGTTTTCACGTAATTTGGGAAGCGGGGCGTGACAGGGTTTTCTTGATATCAGAGTCAGGTTTTCGACTTGCGATATTGATTTTTGACTTTGATTTTCGCAAGAAGACCTAGTCCTTACCGGTAACTTGAACAAGTTATATTACACTGCAATAAATATATACTATTCCCATTATGATATTGAGTTCATTTGTAAATGACCGTCCTCCCTGTGGAAATCCATCTCTTCGATCTTTTGACATCCGTGATTTCAACTCTTCTTCTAGATAATCAAGTTTCCATCTTGATCTTATTCTTCTTCTCCATTCTATTTTTTTCCTAATTTTTTCTCCTAAGTTTAATCACTATATGTTGACGCTGATAGCAGAGATCAGAGTATGCAGCGGAAGCATGGTGGACTCATGATGCAATGAGAAGCGATATGAAAGCTTGGTGTGCTCTCCCTTAATATTGATTTTTTTTTAACCATTCCATGCTTTATTGAAATTTCGAGGACGAAATTTTATAAGGTGGGTAGAATGTAATATCCCTACTTAGTAATACTGTATTTTTATTCTTCTAAGTTTTCTTTTTCTTTAACTGACTATTTTATTATCATTAATTAATTTAATTTATTGCTTCTTCTTTTTGTGATTATTATTATTAAATATACAAATTACTTTGAGATATTAAAAACTTATTTAGATTTATATACTATTAATATTAATTGTTGAAATTAGTAGTAATTATTACTATTATTATTCATTTTTATTATTATTTATTATACTATTGATTGAACTTTTACCTGCACACAAAATATGAATGAATTAAAGGTGTGCAAGTGTTCAATACTATCCGCTGTAGCAGTGGCTATGCGGGTCGTGATCCTCTGGGAGAGACTAGCGATGGAAGCTTAGTCAATAAGTTATCTCTAAAGTTTTTATTATTTTAATGTTAAGTTAGAAAGAAAAAGATGGAGAAGAAGAAGTGATATTTACAATGAAAGTGAGGAAAAGAATTTGGAAAGATGGAGATGGTGATCTAAACTAAAGAAAGAAAGAAAATTAAACACATACATACCAACCTCTTCAGTCCTGCATACCTTTGATCCTTTTGTGACGACTTACTTTACTTTGGAAGGCGTACAAGTATGGCGTATAGGATCGTCCACCTTCGCGATCTACACTACAAAAATAAAAAACTAGCAAGCGACGGCTTGTACATCTCCATAGGCCATCAAGGGCTCTTCTTCGGCGAAGCAATCTCGAAGCGATCGGATCTCACGGTTTGCAAGTCATTAGAGAGAGAAACAATGAAATAGGAATAGAAGAATAGAACAAGGATAAAAGAACATAAATAAACAAGAATAAAAGAACACAAGAATAAATAAGAAATAAAGAACACAAACAAACCTCAGTGGATTTCATTAACAATGGAAGAAAAGTAGGCTTACACCGCTGTCACCTCAGTACAAGCATGAACTCCTTCCTTCATGAAAACTTCCTCCACTCTCAGTTACAAAAAGAAAAACGAAAATAAAATCTAACCTAAACTACAAGTTAGCCTAAGAAACCCTAGAATTTTCTCTCTATTTTCTGTGTTGCATCTGCAGGGTATTTATAGGAGTTGGAAGATGAAGAGTCCTGGTACAACTCTCCCAAAAAATCTTATCTCCAGACTTGTGGCACTTATCCATAGAAGTTCAAATCAAATCTGTCCTGCAACTTATTATCATGTTGATCGCCGAAATTAGCTTATCTACGGACTGAATTGGAAACTTTGATCAACATAAGAGTTGTAGGTCTTCAAGTCTTCTTTCTGGAGCATTTTGAATCATCGGATTTTCATATCTGTAGCAAAAGTTATGATCTAAATACTAAACATGTACAGTCTGAATCCGAATTTATCTTTAAAACTCTTCTCCTTTTATCTTTAGGATTAGCTTTATCCTCTTCATCTTTTAGGACTTTATCTCCTGAATTTGAACTTGAATAGGAGATGAAGATTAATCCTTTCCTCCTTTGTATTCAATTTAATCCAACTTTGAATAGGATTAGGGATAAAATGAAGCTTCTTGTATCTTTATCTTCATCCTGCAAGCATTTAGACTTGAATAGAAGTCTATCCTTCCCTCTTCTTTGTATTTGCAACGGCGCCAATATTTTGATTGAACTTTTTCCTGCACACAAAATATAAAATGTTAGATCTGAGAATTAAAGGTGTGCAAGTGCTCAATTCGAATCCGCGGTAGCAATGGCTATGCGGGTCGTGATCCTCAGGGAGGGACTAGCGATAGAAGCGTTTGTAAGTTATCTCTAAAAATTATATTTTTTTAAGTTAATAAAAGAATAGTTAAAGTTAGGTTAGGAAGAAGGCACAGAGATTAAGAAGATGAAGAATTAAAAGTGATAATTACAATGAGATGGAAGAGAAAGAATTTGAAGGCGAAGTGTTGGTGACTTAATCTAAAACTAGAAAATAGAAGAAACACTTACCTTCGTATGGTCGATGATTTACGTGAAAACCCTACACTTTCTACCTTGCTTTGGAGGCGTTGAACGCATAAACCATAGGATCGATCTCAGTCCCCTGTTCGCATTATATCATCAAGATTGGGCAAGAATGAAGTGATACATACCTTGAGGAGGAGAATATCTCCATGAAATATCGTTGGCACCCACCAAGATCCGTTATACTTGTGCTTTAGAAATCACTTGCATGCTCATCAAAGACCAGCAGAAATAAAATAGAAAAGGAAAAGAAAACAAAAAGAAAAGTAAAGCAATAACATAAAAATAAAAGTTACCTTTATTACTTGATACAATGGAAGAGAAGAGAAGCATACATCGGTGTCACTCTCAACATAGCCCTCTCCCTCACTTACATAAAAAAAATAAAAAAAGAAAAGAAAACCTAAACTACAAGTTAGCCTAAGAAACCCTAGAATTTGCTCTCTATTTTCTGTGTTGCATCTGCAGGGGTATTTATAGGAGTTGGAAGATGTAGAGTCCTGGTACAACTCTCCCAAAAAATCTTATCTCCATACTTGTGGCACTTATCCATAGAAGTTCAAATCAAATCTGTCCTGCAACTTATTATCATATTGATCGCCGAAATTAGCTTATCTACGGACTGAATTGGAAACTTTGATCAACATAAGAGTTGTAGGTCTTCAAGTCTTCTTTCTGGAGCATTTTGAATCATTGGATTTGCATATCTGTAGCAAAAGTTATGATCTGAATACTAAACATGTACAGTCTGAATCCGAATTTATCTTTAAACTCTTCTCCTTTTATCTTTAGGATTAGCTTTATCCTCTTCATCTTTTAGGACTTTATCTCCTAAATTTGAACTTGAATAGGAGATGAAGATTAATCCTTTCCTCCTTTGTATTCAATTTAATCCAACTTTGAATAGGATTAGGGATAAAATGAAGCTTCTTGTATCTTTATCTTCATCCTGCAAGCATTTAGGGTTGAATAGAAGTCTATCTTTCCCTCTTCTTTGTATTTGCAACTTTGGCCCTTGTGTATTTGCATTTTTGACAATTGATATTTGCACTTTTGCACTTGGGCTTTATATGTGGGCTTTTGGGCGCTTTTTAGGCTTTAATTCTTTCTTTTAAATATTTCGAGGCCTGCACACAATAAATAATAAAATATTAGTAAATGTGCAGAATTAAATGAATAAATATGAAAATGTGATGGTAAATGTTATGATAAAAATTCACTTTTCACTACCAATCAACTATTATTAGTGTTATTATTATCGTTGTTATTATTATTGTATTTAGTATTATCATTATGTGTTGGTAGTATTATTAATACTGTAGTTGTTATTATTATTATAATCATTGTTAATTATTACTAGTATTATTATTATCATTGTTGTTGTTATTATTATTATTAATATTTTTATTGTTGTTATTACAGTTATTATTAATTATTATTAGTGTTTATTATTACTATTTCTATGATTAGATATTATTACTATTGGTGTGTCATTATTAATATTATTATTGTTGTTGTTATTATTAGTAGTAGTTTGCTATTAATGTTATTTCATTGTTATTATTATTATCACTAGTATTGTTGTTAATATTATGTTGTTTTTATATTTATTTCATTTACTCAAACTCTATGTGGTTATTATTATTTATTTAATTTACTCAACCTCTAATTATATTTAATTCCTCTCTTATTTGCATGTGATTTATCCTATACCCATTATCCATCCATAACCTTTATCTAAAACCATCAACCCATTAGACCCAATTCCCAAACACAATACCCTTAAACCCATTAACCCAAGTTACATTTCATTCACTATATAATCACATATTCCTATTCCTAAACCTAACCTTAAAATTAACCCTAATTCTCCAACTCCTCTCCATGCCGCCGCCACCATCACCGTATTCTCCATCTCCCCTTGGTCATTGCTCATCTCTCCATGGCCCTCCTCTTTGCTGTCGTGGTTCGCTGCCAAGATCCCATCCAATAGGTAGCCCCTTCCACCGCAGCCCATCCACCTTGCCGAGATCCATGGCGCGTCCCCCCATCTCCTCGTGTGAAAGGCCAGCAACACCACCTCAGACCGGAGCAAGGCCAAGCATCCCCTCTTCATCCAAGCCGCACCACCACGCGCCATGGCAGGCTCCCACACCAGCACAGAGTCCTTTTCTCCCTTCACGCATTGGCCGGAGACTATAAACCACCCGGAGATCCTCCCCCGCACTTCTTCCAACTCCAGGCCGTCAGTTCACCATGGCTGCTCCTCCTCCACTCTCACCCCCTCTTTGCTGCATCCACCCTTCCTCAGCAGCACACCATTCCCTGGGGTCATGAGCCATATCCTCCCGGAGAAACCAAGTCCTAGCCACATCCACATTCATGGCAACCCTTCAATCCTTTGCCTGTCATCACTTCGGTAGCCCCGTACACAGCGTAGCACTATGGCCATGGTGCCATTCCTCTGGTCGAACTCGAGCTCTCCCCATTCTCCTTCCCACGGCGCCGTCGAAGTGAACCACGATGCCCTGCGGTCTCCATGAAGCCACCAATATTGTCCGCAGCCTCCGCCTCCTCCGTCGCGCCCAACTTCTTCCCCTTGACCGTGGGTGAGACTCCTTCTTCCCCTTTTCTATATATTTGTGTGGGTGTTATTTATGTTTAGGTATGCGTGAATTTTTATGTGAGGATACATTTATAATATATATTATGTATGTTTTAATTGGTGCATATGTATATTGTGTGCGTGTTAATGAAGTGTGTTAGCGTGTCGATGGATGAGTATGAGTGTTGTTATGTGCGTGCGTGAGTATATGCATGTAAGTGTGTGTGTGTGTTGATTGTACACATTTATTACATTATTCTTTATTACATATCCACATTTATCATGTAATAAATCTGCTAAATTCCTTATCTTAAATGTCTATTTTGCAGAAGATAATCATGAGGAGAAAGAGAATAAAATCAAATAAATATCAGTTAAATTCAGATTTAACTAGATCTATTTAGTTAGAGGAGGATGATCCCAAATTCAGTTGGTTAAATTCAATTTTTGGTGAATCAAGTGGTTAAAGTTAAATATTAACTGAGAATAACGTTAAATACAGAGTCTAAATGCAAAGGGATAAACGGATAGATAGAAGATCAACGGATGAGATGAATCAATTTTGACTCAGATTTTGGCTGGATACATTTTAGTATTTGAATCATAACTTTTATTACCAGAACTCATATCTAATGATTCAAGATAATCCAGAAAGAGGACTCAAAGGGCTACAACTCTTAAGTTGATCATTATTTCTAATTCTGTCATGTAATAAGTTATATTTGGCAATCAATACGCCAATAAGCTACAGATTAGAACTGAATATCCACATCAAATCAAGTTTGAAGATAAGGGGAGGATTCAAATTCAGAAATAGCCAGCTTCCCTTATCTTCATACTCCTCTACCCTCTGTATTTCTCCTATAAATACTTGCAATCTCAAAGGCAAAGAAAGAACGACCAAAAACGACCAAGCAGAGAGTAGAATTTAAGCTAATTTGTAGTTTGTAACTTAGGTTTATTTATTTTCTTTCATGTAATTTTTATTTTCTTTATGTAACTGAGAGGAGAGGATACTTTCATGGAGGAATGAGAGCAAGCTTGTACTGAAGGTGACACCGGTGTAATGATCTTTTCTTTCATTATTATTTGAATTGAATCAAAGTTTCTTCTTCTTCTTTACTCTTATTTTCGTATACTTCCCTCTTCTGTGTTTGTGGATCCAAATGAAACCGATAGCCTCGAAGTTACTTTTCCCTTGCAAGTGCCGTTGATGGCTTATGGTGATGGATATCCATTTCTATGGTAGTGTAGCTTGCCCCTTCAATTCATAGTGTAATACGGGAATAGGGAAGATCCTATTTGTCATACTTCGCTCGCCTTCAAGCAAAGTTACATCGTCAATACGGATCAAAGGTAAGCAGGCGCCGAAGAGGTAAGTAACTTTTTTTAGGTTTTAATTTTCTTTTCTTTTAATTTTAATGTAAATTACCAACACCACAATCTTTTAAATTTCTTTTAATCTTTTTCAACTTCTTTGTACATATCCACTTTCATTTTCTTCACCTTCTCGATCTACCACTTTCTTTCTAATTTAACTGTAACTCCATTTTTCTCTTTTCTTTTAAAGAACTAAAAAAAGAATTTTAACCATTCTTTGTAGCATAAAAGAGAACTTACTAAAAATCTTCCATCACTAGTACCTCCTTATGGATTACGACCAGCATAGCCACTTGTTATAGCGGTAGAATTGATTACTTGCACATTCTATTCTTAAAGTTCTAAAATTCTGTATTTTGTGTGCAGGTCTACCTCAATCATGTATACATGTATGTATATTAGTATATGTATGTGTATGCATTAATATATATTATATAAATATGGGTATATTTGTATAATAGTGTGAGTGAATGCACGTGTGTCTGTGTGAGTAGTATACATATGTGTATGAGTATATCATGTGTGTTTGGTTACATATTGCAGCGATCCGGACTCGTTCGTGCGATCTGAACTCGGCAATTGAAGGTTCAGATTTGTGCCTGTTATGGACCCGATACATTGGTGATTTAAAGACTGACTCATGAAATGATCTAGAGATTTGTACCGGTTCGTGCAGTGAAGACCAGATAACAATTCAGATCCAGAATCGCTTCATTTCATGTGAGTGATTGTTCTTATGTATTTCGTTATCTACCGTTGTCAGTAGGCATATATATGTTACTTGTATCATTTTTCATGATCATCTGCTTTATTTTATCAGTATGATTATCTGTATCACTTCATGAGATATCAATGAGCGTTCACTTTAATTATATAGTTTATCTGAACGCTTATCAACGTCATTTCATGTGATGGTTGGTTGCGACTATTGATTCAGGACTAGTTGTGGTATATCTTAGACTGTTACTTATTTTGATTTATTGATTGACTGGTCTAGCTCATGTTTGAGGATAGATGGAATATTATATGTGAAGTGATTATCGACTATTGTTTAGTGATTATTTTGATCGAAAATTCTTTAGATCTTATGGATTGCTTAGATAGGATGTTGCTTCATCGATAAACTGATTTACCAATACTTGGACTAATATTGACTTAGTTAGAGTTGAAATTGACCTGATATTTATATTTCTTTACACTGAATTTAATCAGTAGATTCAATTATGGTGGACTTGATCTTGGGTTGAAGAGTAGACGTAAATTGGGTTAACTTGACCTAATGCATATATATATATATATATATATATATATAATTGATTAGTTACTTGAATTTCTGGATCTTGTGATTGAGCTTAATGAAAGTGAGAGTGTATGATGGTCTTAATCAGATTTAGAGTGATGATTGATTAGATATAGATGAATATATTTTCTTATTGTTGGGACTTGGATATATCAGTGACTTTAGAGGATAGATATACTGATGATGTAGAGGAGGGATATACTGCTGAGTTGACTGACATGAAGTTTGTGTTCTTTTTAGAGGATTTTGATTAGTGTTCTGATCAGATTGATATACTTGGAATGATATTTGTGAGTATTCTCGGTTTTATCCCTGATTATATTGTTTGATTATTGATGATCTTGTAGATGTTGATTATCAGACGTAGAGGTATTTTAAATTTCATATGGCTTGAGAATGTTCTACTCTTAATTTATTTCAGTATCTATTGACTTAATTGACCTCGAGGATATTAGAAACTGCTATTCATGATTGATTCTTATTGTTGTTATTCAGTTATAAAGATAGAATTACTGTGAGAGTGATTTCATTAATATCGGTGATAATATATATTCATAGTTGATAGAAGTTATCGTTTGATCTCAGTTATTGATGATTTAAAGGATTAGAACAGATTGGTAGCGATGAGAGAGCTGGTTATTGATTTATTGAACTTGTGATTTGCTGTACTTGTTACCTTGACATGGATTGATATGTGATGTTCACAATGATTACATTGAGACTATAAGTCGATGGATCAGTTACTGATATATTCAAGTACTGATAGATGAGATTCTGATGGTTTCTAGATGGGATTGTGTTGTAAGAAATCAATATCTAGACATGTTACCATATTATTTCATGTTACTAGAAGCTGCTAGAAAAGTATTGTTAGACTGTAACACCATATACAGTTCTATTGTTCATCGTATACACGGTTACTGATACTATTTACTGTCCTTGTTACTGTTCACCATGTATACGATTGCTATTTACTGTAATGTTACTGTCACTGTATCATCCCAGTATTCTAGGTAACATGGATATAGATTATTATAACTACATTAAATAATAATGTAAATTAACAATTTACACCGGGATTGAAAAAATTGATGGAGGAGACAAAGTCCGTAATTTGGGTGGACCTAAGATACAAGTTGCACCGCTGACTTACGGTTCTACTGCTGGATTATGGGGGATAAATGACATCCCATCTGTTTATTGTTCCACATTGTTACTGTGAGTAATATTCCGCAGTGATACTGTGAGTACTGTTATTGACTACCTAGCGGTAGGGTCTGGTTCAGCGTCAGGCATCTGGGCCATGGTCCCGGGTATGTACGGGACCATCTAAAACATGGATAATATCTCCAATCGATCAGTTTTATTAACTTAGGACCCTGATTGACACGTGTAATAGGTGTAGTATGGGATGCATCTATTACAGGTGACAGTTGGTGTTCCCTGACATAATTAATAATGATAAACTGTTATAATGTACTGTAATTAACTGTATTCACTTGACTGTACTCATATAAGATATGATAAACATCTGATACATGTATGCTACATTGGACACCGATGGTATACATGACCTCACTGTACTGTACACTGGATGCTAGCACTGACTGACTCTACTCACCTAATATATACACCTGACCTGATTATACATTTGATTTTATTACTGACTGCCCTTATTACTGTCTATTTATGTTTTGCATGTTATTTTCAGTCTTATTTCAGTATAGATTATCTTCATATGCTCACATGTTATATACACGTGCACCTTCTCGTTTATTCTTACACATTCATTAGGAGTTCTGACTCCTTGAATTTGTATATCCAGACCTATGGCTAATTATTATTGATCAAGTATTTGGAGAGGATCACAGGCATCTTGAGGAACCTAGAATTTTCTCTATTTAATTACTCGTATTTTTGTTTAATCTTTATCTCTGTTGATTCCTTATTCTCAATATATATCACTTTCAATTGTTATTCTATTCATTATTTATATGATATGATGTGTGGACATTTATATGTACTGTTGCAGTGTTATCATATTATCATGGTGATTATATAATTTTTTCAGGTTACTTTAGGCTTAGCGTGCATATGTGGGGTATTTTCCTCGCGTATATACGTCGCCGACTCTCGCCTTGACTCCGTTTTCACGTATTTTGGGAAGCGAGACGTGACATAACTTATGATACCTTATATCAATTGATTTGTCCTCTTGTGATACCTTTAATTCTTAGAAAGATGAATAGCACTTTGACTGTCGCAATGAACCCGAATTGAATCCTACATCATACCAAAAGTCTTAACCAATCCTCTCAACCACAAAACTTCCTTTGACGCCTCAACACAGCCATGTACTCTGCCTCTATTATTGAAAAAGTAACAGTATCTTGCAACTCTGCCTTCTAACTAATAACGCACTCAGTTACCGTAAACACATAGCTTGTCACAGATCTTAACTGACCAGTGACCTATATATATAGGCAAACAACAACAACAACTAAGCCATATGTCCCAAGTATTTGGGGTAGGCTACATGAACCAAAAGAGAATTACGCCGGATCGGGTACATGGATCAGCTTTCTCCACTCATTCCTATCGAGAAAGATGCCTTCACTAAGACATTTAGCCTCTATATCTTATCATATTACCTCCATCCATGTTTTCTTCGGTCTCCCCTGTGCTCTTTTAACTTGCCCTAAATTGATACGCTCTACTTGCCGGACTGGCACAACTGTAGATCTACGTCGCATATGAATAAATCATCGTAGGTGGTTTTCTCTCATCTTCTCTTCTATAGAGGCTACACCTATCTTAGTATGAATATCCTCATTCTCACCTTATCTCTCCATGTATTACCACACATCCAACGACATCTCTGCTAAACTCAACTTATGGGCATGATGTCTCTTTATAGCCCAACATTCTGTGCTATATAACAAAACTGACCTAATAGCAGTCCGATAAAACTTTTCCTTAAGGTATAATAGAATGTTACGATCACATTAAACTCCTGTTGCGCTGCTCCATTTCAACTAGCCAGTTTGGATCCTATAGTTGACATCACTATCAATCTTCCCATCCTTTTAGATAATAGAGCCCAAGTACTTAAAATGACTACTCATCGGTATTTCTTGTCCATCTAATCTCACAATACTATAATCTCAGATTCTCTGTTTACTGAATTTATTGAATTTAACTTCACAGTACACTGTTCACTGCCTGTCCCAAGTCAGGATAAAGGAGGAGGGTTGTGATACGTTGTGGCAGCCAACGTAAAACATTGTCACATACTATGAACATGAACCAAGACCCATATATATAGGAAAAATAAATATCATTTGTTAATCATACTAGGTCATTTGGGTTGTATTTAGATACTTGGAAACCAAAAATGCCCGTTGGAGTCCACTAAAAACAAAACAGATCCAAAAACTAGCCGTTATGGACAACTGGCAGGCCGTCAGTCAACTGGCCGGTCGACCGCCAGCTCATCCAGAAAAGAATCGTTGGCTCCAGTCGACCGACCCGGTTGACCGCCCTTCAGTTCAAAAAAACAAATCAAAAGGTCGGTCGACCGGCTCGGCCGACTGGCCCTAACCGAGAGTTAGGGTCTCTCAGTCGGTCGATCGATCGGTCGACCGCAAGGGTTAGCGATCGACTAGTTGATCGACCGACAACGTGCACAAACCTTGGCCAAAGGCTAGGTTGACCGGGCTGTCAACCGTTTTGGCCTGAAATGGGCACCGGTCGACCGACTTGGCCTGAAACAGTTTTCTGAATAGTTTTTGAGTTTTAAACATTTTTTTAACGTATTTTGTATTGGTTTATAGGTAATGTAGCAATGTACAGGTGATGAAATACATGTTCTAAATTTGTTATAAAATTTTTGAAAAATTATGAGATATGTATCAAAACCAAACTTGTAATATACCAATACTATCAAAACTTGTATTTTTCGAAATCATATATTTTGTGTGTGTAACTTCTTGAGCACCACAACTTTATTCTACATTTTAACTAACTAATATCTTACAAGGTTCTAGGTAACTATAAGATCTTCAAGTGGGCTTCTCCTTTAGCGATGTCGAGTACTTTGAGCTTTAATCTTATACTTGACTCTTCTTGAGTTTTCAACACCTTCCTTTCGAGGAAGAAAACTCCTTAAATCCTTAGAACCCTGAAATATACTTAAACACTTGAACTTGATTAGTACTAAATAATCACATATATTTTGTTATCATCAAAACCATAAACCGCATGATTGTAACTTTGGGCCAACAATCTCCCCATTTTTGATGATGACAAAATATACGAGTTATTTAAAATAAAAGATAAGAAAGAGCTTGAAAAAGCTCCCCCTCAAATTATACTATCTATCAAGTACAAAAAAAATATTATGACTTTAAATAAATTTGATAATATAAGCAAGTCACGCATATATAAAGATGATACCAAGTTAGAATAATATGCATATATAGTCGACCATCCTTTAAATCCTCCTTCCTCCAAAAACAATATGCAATGAATAAAAACAATGAATCATGGCATTGCATATGAGCATGAAAATGGATATACATGAAGTTCAAAAAATACCAAATAAGAAACTTAATAACACAAATATCTACTAAAATAAGAAACTTAATAACTCAAATATCTCTCACCCTTTTTGTCATGCATCAAAAAGAGAAAAGACATCAACATAAAAGAGATATCGACTTGAAAAATACATGTATAAAGGATTTAAAAATACATGAAACAATTTTAAAACTTATAAATCCATAATACAAACATTTAACTCACTACAAATGAATAAAAATCTATTATGACCTAGTGGTTTAGTAAAAATAACTGCAAGTTGAAAATCGGTAGAGACATAATCAATTTTAATATTTCCTTTCTCATAGTGATCTCTAAGAAAGTGATATCGAATATCTATGTGCTGGGTCATGCTATGTTAATTTGCATTTTTGATCATATGAATGGTACTAGTATTCACAAAATATTTTAATATGGTCATAATGTAAATCATAGTCAAGGAGAGTATGTTTCATCTAAAGGACTTGTGCATAATAAACTCCAGCTGTAATATACTCTACCTTGGCGATTGAGAGGGTTACGAAATTTTGTTTCTTGAAAAACCACGAAACAAAGAAATTTCCTAAAAAATGACAAGTACCACTAGTGCTCTTCTTATCTACTCTACAACCTGTATAGTCGGCATTCGAATAACTCATCACGAGAAATTATCTGATTTTTGGATACTACAAGCCCATTCTAATAGTGCCCTTAAGATATCTAATAATGCGCTTTATCGCAATTAAGTGAGACTCTTTAGGATAAGACTAAAATCTAGCACATAGACACATACTAAACATGATATGCAGCCTACTTATTGTCAAATAAAATAAACTACTAATCATGCTTCTATAAAATTTAATGTCTATATTTATACCTTGTTCATCCTTGTCAAGTTTTATTATAGTAACCATGAGAGTCTTACTTAGTTTTGCATCTTCAAGTCTAAATCGCTTGATGAGTTCTCTTGTATACTTAGCTTGATTTATGAAAAATGTCATCACTCTTTTACTTGATTTGGAGTCCAAGGAAGTAGTTTAGCTCTCCCATCATAGACATTTCAAACTCGTTCTTTATGTATGATTCAAATTCTTTAAAGCTTTTCATTAGTGGATCCAAAATAATATCATCAATATAAATTGAGCAATTAGGATATCATTATCTACATGCATTGTAAACAAAGTGGTGTCAACTTTACATTAACAATTATTTGAAATTAGAAAAGTTGAAAGCCTTTTATACCAAGCTCTTGGAGCTTATTTTAAACCATATAAGGCCTTATCAAGTTTGTAAAAAAAATCCGGACGTGTAGGATCAACAAACCCGAGGGGTTTGTTCAACATACACTTTCTCTTCTATAAAACCATTTAAAAACGTATTTTTAACATCTATTTGAAAAAATTTGAAATCTTTAAAAGAAGCAAAGGCAAGTGTCATCTGTATGGCTTCAAGCCGTGCTACAGGTGCAAAGATTTCCTTAAAATCGAAACCTTTGATTTGGGTGTAATCTTGGGCCACTAACCTAACTTTATTTCTAATAACATTATCTGACTCATCCATCTTATTCCTAAAAATCTATTTAGTATCAATAGTTGGTCTATCATGGGGTCTAAAAATAAGATGCCAAACTAAGTTACGCTCAAATTGATTGAGCTCTTCTTACATTGCAAACAACCAATATTAATCAGTCTCGGCTTCTAGATTGTTTTTAGGCTCAATATGTGAAATAAAAGCAAAATGGCCACATAAATCATGAAATTTGGATCGAGTAGTTACTCCCTTGGATACATCACCTATGATGAGGTCCTTGGGATGATTTAAAGCAAATCTCTAATCCTTTGGAAGTGGTTGTGTTAACTCCACTTCAACCTCTTGAAATTCACCTTATTCATCATTTTTTACTTTTCTTCTATAAGTGAGTCCTTCAAGGTTATATTCTCCATGTTTTCACCTAAGAAATCAATCTCTATAACATTCTTTAATAAAGCATTAGATTCCTCAAACTTGACATGTATAGATTCTTCAATAGTTAAAGTAGATCTATTGCAGACTTTATGGGCCTTACTAGTATTTGAATATACCCAACAAATATGGCTTCATAAGATTTAGCATCAAAATTTTCTAAATTATCTTTAGTGTATAAAACAAAGCATTTACAACTAAGAATTTTAAAATAAGAAATATTAGATTTTTCTCAAATAGTAAATAATGAAGCTTTAGAAGTATTTTTATAAAATAAATTCTATTTGAGATGTAACATGATGTGTTTACGGCCTCGGCCCATAAGTATTGAGGGAGTCCGTAGTCATTTATCATTGTCCTAGCTATTTCTTGAAGAGTACGATTCTTCCTTTCAACGATTCCATTTTGTTATGGAGTTTTAGGACATGATAGTTGTTCGGAAGATAGGAGTGTACTAATATTCAGAGAGAGAGAGGGTTAAAATCAACCTTCAATATTCTTATGTGATGCTCAAAAACTCCAAAATGTATTCATAATTTTTCTTTACTCCTTCCGAATCACCGTAGTAGTATAAGCTATTACGGGTCGATCCTCAGGGAGAGCTTGCGATGGAAGCTTTACGGTTTCGAAATTGAGTTTGAAGAAGGAAAACGAAAGTTCTTCTATGTTCAAGAAAAACAAAATGACATGAAAAATAGAGAAAAAATTCTTTGTGGATTTTCTTTGCATGAAAAGGAAAAGGATGGAAGGAAAATGAAATGAACTTGGAAACTTTACTAGCTTGAAAAAAAAAACCTTGAGAAGGGAAACTTTGAAAAGACTTTTAGAGAGAAAAAATCATGACTAGCTAACCCTTCTAATTTACTAACTTACTAATCTCATAAGGTGATGCATGCCTCATGTTGATTCATCGGCAAAGATTTGTCTTCCTTGTTTGGTCAAAATACTTTCCCATGTAGAGGATGAGTGATCTTCTCGGCTTGTCTTGTAGCCTCATTGATTCATCGGCTCCCGAGATAGATTTCAATGGTGGAATCAAGGAGTGTCACTCAAGGTAATGCTAAGGAAGAAGATACAAGATTCATTAGTCATTCAAAGCCATACTCGAGCTAGCATTGAAGTAAGAAAATTGTACAACAAATAACACAGTTAGGTGCTCCATCTCCATGTTCCATCAAGGCATTTATTCTAAAGACAAGGCTCTAAATGAGGCTCACATGAATCATATGGAATGAAAACAAACATTTGCCAAGAATTAAAGTAATTCATCTTCATTGGGGATAATAGAGACTTGAAATTACAAGATCACAATAAAGCATCCAATGAATCACATGAATTAGCAATCACCAAAGAGTTAGAAGTTAGTAAAGTTAGTGGTTAGCTAGTCATGTTAGAGAGTTAGCTAGAAATTAGAATGAAAAGTACACAACAAATCATTGAAGAAGAAGATGCAATGGTAACAAAAGCTTGAAGAAAGTAAAGCACAAGAAAGTAAAGCACTAGAATTAGTAAAGATGAGAAGAAAGATGGATCAATCCTTGCATTCAAGTTGTCACCACTTCAATTACAAGATCTCACACACTCTCTCTCTCTCTTTGCAGAATTCTAGAAGGAGAAAAAAAGATTACAAGAGCACTAAAGAAAGCTAGAGAAAATCCCTACAATTCTCTCAAAAATACAAGCTCTTCTCTCCTTTTTGAAAATCACCTAGAGGGGGGTGAATAGGTGATTATGCTAATCAATGCACAAATTAAAAATTTATGATGTAACAAACACCCAAACCAAGTGAATATAGCAATGAATGAAGAGAGCAAGTAATAAGAGCAATGAAAGTAGAGCAAGAAGCAAGAGCAAATAAACCAAACGCAAACACCGAGAATTTTTCTGAGGTTCGAGCACCCAGCTCTACGTCTCCGCCTTCCCCAGAAGGATTTCTAACCACTATAACTTCACAAAGATCTTACAAATACACCGGAGTACCCAACTCCACAATCTCAAGTACAGGTTCTCTCTTGGTGATCAAAAGACCACAAACTCTCTTTTGCAAAACTTTTTTCCTTACAAAAATCCTTATAGAACAATGAGTAGGAATGAAGCTCTTGAGTGTAAGGAGAAAAAGAAAAGGAATCAGAGAGTTCTTGAAAAACACTTCAGAAAATGAGAGAGAATTTCAGCACAAAAACCAAGAAAACCAAGCTCTTTTGAAAGCCTAAAACTTTTTAAACTTTTGCAAATTTTTCTTGTAATGAACCTCTCCCCAAACACCCCTATTTATAGTAGAGGGTTAGGGTTTAGAGATAAAACACACTTAAGGCTAATTAGAAAGTATTAGGATCAGCAAATGATATTTAAACCCTTATTAGAGAGAAAAAGACAAAACAAATCAGTTTTAAAATTATAGCCGTTACTATTCAAACGGCTATTCCGGTCGACCGGTCGGTCGACCGAAGTACAAAAATAAGAGCTGTTGCCGGCTCTCGGTTGACCGCCCGGTCGACCGAAAAATACATAGAGCAATGGTCTTGCAGTCAGGCAGGTTTCGGTCGACCGCTTCGGTCGACCGTGAAACGTGTACACGGATACGCACCTGCTGTCAGAGCTGCGGTCGACTGGGACGGTCGACCGACTTGACCTGACACAGGGTCGGTCGGCCGGTCGGTCGACCAGCTCAGGTCAAAAGATAAAACTGAAACAGAATTTTTGAAGGGGATTTGAAATCTAACAAAATAGTTTTGATTTGAAATATGTATAATACCCAAAATTGAGTTTATAAACAAGAGGCTTTAAATTAAAATAATTTTTACATATTTATAGAAATATTCTTGGAAATGATATGTGCGCAAAAATGTGTGTGAAAGAGCTTCAAACCTATTCACTATTCTTTAACAAAACTATAAACTAAAAACAAATTTAATTGAGTCTCTTGAGCAATCTTGAGCCATGCAATGCCTTGCTAGAGCCTTCTCTTCTATGTTCCTTCCTTGATGTGCAAAACGCCTTATTTGCTCCATGAATTTAGAAGTTCTTGCAATAGCTAAGCAATGGCCTCCAAATATGGTACTAACCTGAAACTTATTTTGAACAAACTTATCAGTACCAAATAGCTCTTATTTGTTTTGTTATCATCAAAACTCTAAATAAATGGAGAGTGTAACCTTTTGGGCCAACACTTTTCTCTCCTTTCGCAGAGGCCCTAGAGGTCTATTTATAGGCTCCAGAGGATGAGGCCCTCAAATCTCAGCCGTGGGATTAAACGCTGGCTCAACGGCCAGAGCCGCGGTTCCGCGGCTGAATCTTGGCCGTCACGCCAACGATTTCTGTTGCCATTATGTTACGGTCCGTATGCCTCGCTGGATCTTCTAGAAAGGCGGGGATATTCGTGGACGACTCTAGACCTAGGCTTCTCTTTTGGGCTTTTTCTTTTGGCTTTTTAATTAATCCCATTAATTCCTTGAAAATTCCTTGATTATGGGCTTCATCTCCATTAATGGTGAACCAGAAAAATGAGAGAGAAAAGTAATAAAAACCTTATTTTTATTTATATAAAGCATGATATGAAAATGAAAAATGATGCAGAAATGAACTCCAATCACACCCCCATACCTAGCTTTTGCTTGTCCCTGAGCAAAAAGAAAAGAGAAAAAATCCTAGCTAAATTATTGAACCACTTTCGTAGGTGTCACGATTGCACTGAGCACGTACAATAAGCCGTTATACCTCTAGGTTACCCTAGAGGAGGAGTGTTGTCTCCTGAGGGTTTTCAGCGGATTGCACCCACAAAATCCAAAAATGTTAGTGAAAAAATTTATGATCCATATTTTTCAAGAATTTTCCTTGATCTATAGGTTTCGGGTTACCCTAAACTTGTCAATCTTTTTATAAGTGTCTATTTAGAGTTTTGTCTTCAACTTAGGTTAAGTTTTTAAGGAATAGAGCGAAGACCGGATTCTGCATCAAACCTAATATATATACATCTATAAATATGATGGATTTTTCTTAGACTAAAGTTCATTTATTTACTAATATATATATATATATATTTTTTATTTATTTATTTATTTATTTTTACCTCCTTAGCTTCCTTAGGCTTTCTAATTTACCCATGTAACGAGCCTCTTACCGATGACTCCCAAACCAGTCGGTCTTAGGGCACCAGATGAAGATACATCCCTAAAGTTCAAGGACTCGAGTAAACTAGGCCACGAATACTAAGGACTTAACCACCTTTAGGCATGACTGGCCATGCTTCTTAAGGCACAGCGAACCAGCTTAATTAGTGGCTAAGTAAATATTTATTTATATTTATATATATTTTTTATTTTTTTAATTTTTTTATTATATATATGTGTAAATAGAATCACTAAGTCTTTGATTAATCTCTCAATATGTTTAATGTATATAATGCTAAAGAGAGAATTAAAATCTAGCTATCTTTCTTATCCTTTTTTACTTAACCTAAAAATCCAACAAAACTCCTCTTTTCGACTTATATTAAGAAATCTTAGTTTAGAGCTTCCTTAATTCCTAAAATCAAGTTTGATTATTTTTTAAAAAAATGGATCAAAATTTTCTCCTTTTTTTTATATATATTTCTTTTTTTTATGGTTTTTCTAAAAAAGAAAATAAAAAATCCTAAAAAGAAAATGAAAAATCTAAAAAGAAAATAAAAATCCTAAGTTAGTATCTACCCCCCCATACCTATCTCATGCATTGTCCCCAATGTATGCAAGATAAATATGCATGAAATAGGTAAAGGAACAGTGTCACCCTCGTCGTCGTTTTGGACCAGCAGTGGTGCTGGTCCAGCCGACTGTGATCGCCGAAGACCGTAGTCAAGATGGTCTAATCTAGATAATTGCTCCTCCACTTATTTTCTCAGTCGAACTTGTCCCCGGAAAATTTTCTTCATGCCCTGCCAAATGGTGGACATGAATGCACGTGAGTCTGTATGGGGGTCCTGGTGCTAAAATGCCAGCTCATCTTCTTCCGCTAGACTTTCCTCAGAAGAGGACTCCACTGGCACATCCTCAAGCTGGACACTAGGGGTCCAGACAGCATGTAAACAACTATTATAGGCACTAGTAGCCCTCTCGTATGCTACGAACATCCGGTCATATGCGTCAAACACATCGTCTGGCAGGAAAGTCCTACATAGACGAGTAATCAGAATGGGGTGTAAATGTTTAGCACCACGGGTGCGTGAGGAGTTGGTAATGATAGAATGGAAGATGGTCTTGTTGATGCAGACCGTGTGCTGTCCGGGTCATGAGGTCGTGAATTATTTACAGCACGGGCCTGTTGAAAGAAGTGGTGTGGTCCAGTCCCAGAATATTGCGTTGGATCCATCGTCCAATGCAATGCACATTACAGAAAGTGGTACTGACTTTGAGCCATCGGTCTTGTTCTGTGCAGCGGGCCCCCATAATGGACATGTAATCAATAAGAGGAAGGGGTCGCTGTGTTGTGGGTAAGAGGGGACGTGAGTGAGTTCCTCAAGTAGAGAAAGTGTGATGAAAATGTCACCTAGGGGCATATGAACCACGAATTGGTACGTGTCGAAATTTACCGAAGCATGATCAATGGAAGTGTAAAATGATTTCACTAATTCAGGACAATAAAATGTATCATGATCGGAATATCATACACAAGAGAATACCAATCCCAAGCACGGATTCTATCGATAAAATATGCCCATACCCATTGTTATCACTAAAAATTCTGGAATAATCTTTCTTTGCAAATAAAGATGGTGCCATGCTAAGAATGTAGAAACAACACAAGAGATCGGATGATTAGAATGCAAACCATCCCCGGAATACGTGGGGGAAACAAGATCCGAATTGCAGAGGGCACACGGCAGACAAATCAGATGATCGGCCACTGGATCGGCCAAGAGCAGGGAACAGCGACTGCAACAGATCTTGGCAGCGCACCAGGGAAGAGGATATGGTCGCGGATCCGCGGCTTTGCCAGAGAAAACGCGGCAGAAAGGAGGGTTCTGTGGAGAGGAAAAATTTAAGGGGCGGCGCTCGAGTGGACTGTTTTAGATCTGAATTTAGATCTAGGGTGAGGGGAGAGACTCGGGGTTAGATGATATTTATAGGTGGCTGAGAGAGTTGAATTCCCAAAATTACCCTAGGTTGAATTGGGTATTTACAACCCTAGGGTGATTTAAAAGGGATTCATGAAGATAGGTAACTCCTGGTGCCATTTAGCACCAAAGTCCGCTTATTTGAAAATTATTACTTTTTTATTATTTTTTCTTTTATCTTTTTTTTTTTTTATAATATACAAAAGGGGTCCCAAAAGGATATGCAGGGAAAACAGGGAAAATGTACAAGCGAAATGGTCACATATATGTTGGCCCAGAGGCCTTCCACTCTAGTTTTGATGATGATTAACTCATATAGTTATGTTTACTAATAATCTTGTGATTTTAGTTTCAGATCATTTAGCAAGATATTAATTGGTGATTACTTCAACAAGATGAGTTTTGAAGTCTTCACATGGTGATTCCAGAGCCCGAGCATCAAGATCATACCTTGCACTCGTCGGAGTCTCGCTCGTGGATCACGTTTTGGATCGGGTCGACCTGAAGATGGAAGATCGTCAAGAAGACTTAGGTATCCTAGTTTAGTTTGTTTTAGATCCATGTGTAAAGATAAGAATAGTTGATATGCTCAAGTGCACAATACACACACGTTTTATGTTTTGGATTTTGATTTTCATGAATAGTTTAGATCAAAACAAGTTTAAATGGTTTTTATGTATATTAGATGTGTTCGATATACATACATGCTTCATGACTTATACAAACTTAGTTTGACATACCTATTCATGTATTGAAAAATCCAAGTTTGATAAAATACATGTTTTGATTTTTTTGATAAAAATGATAAAACACAAAGATGGTTTCATATGCTTGATATTTGCGTTGAAATCTTTATCACATGTTTATATATCAATGCAAAATGATAAAACTATTTTTGTGGATTTTTAGAATATTTACAAGATTTATTAGAATATTTTTTAACATGTTTTTCTGACCCAGAATATTGGCTGCCAGGCGCTGGCGGTCGACCGAGACGGTCGACCGTATTCCAGAGCCGGTCGACTGGTCGGTCGACCGACGTGCACAGGTCCGTGCACGTCTGGCCAGGGACTGTGACGGTCGACCGGGCGGTCGACCGTGAAGAGAGCTTTGCTCTCTGTATAATTGCGGTCGACCGGGCGGTCGATCGGGATGCCCCAACGGTCATATTTATGACCGTTGGCGGTCGACCTCCCGGTCAACCGCCAGCCGTGTCAGGCTGAAAAATCAGCCTAACGGCTAGTTTTGTATTGGGGCTATAAATACCCCATTGCTTGGTGTTTTTAACTAAGTTTTCAAGAGCTAAAATTTCTCTCTTTTCTTGGTGTTTAAAACAAGTTTTCAAAAGTATTTTTGTGCCAAAAGATCAATCTTATTTGTTTTAAGTGTTTTGTTTATTTCAAAGAAATTAGGGTTTTGGGAATTAGTTTTTGATCTAAACTTCTATATCTATTTTGGTGTTTTCCCAAGAGAATTTCTTTGATCAAAACACTTATTTTCCACACTTGAGCTTATCATCTATCCTATTCTATTAGGATCGTTGTTTTTGTGGAAAGAGAAAAGGTTTGTGGTTGAGGAAACCACCAAGTTGTAAACCTTCCTTGATTTGTTGTATCCCTCTTTGGTAGAGGTTGATCGGAGTGGTGTTTGCTCCCTCTAGTGTGAGGTGGAGTTGGAGTTTGGTTGTTGGCTATGGGCCTTATCCCTCTTCGGTAGAGGTGGATTGTGGTTGTATTGCCTCGGTGGCATTGTAAGGTTGAGAGAGGAGTTCGGTACTCCTTAGTGGATTGGAAATCCTTCTCGGTGAAGGCGGGGACGTAGAGCTAGGGGCTCGAACCTCGAAACATATCTTTGTCTTTGCGTTTGATCCATTGCCTCTCTCTCCTTTATTTGTGTTGTGCATCATTCATAGCATTCATATCTTATATGCTTGTGTTGTGCCTTGCATGATTTCATATTGCTTATCCATTATATGCTTGGTTGTGTTTGTGCGCCTCACTTATACTTAACCACGAGAGCTTCATATAGCACCTCAACCCTTATCTAGGGGAATCAAGAGGAGTTAGTCCAGAACCCTTCACGGGGAATTCGACTATACTCGTTGGTTGTATTAAGTGTGTTGCAAAATTATTTTAGCTTCCGCATTTAGTTTCTAGATTAGCATTATCACCTATTCACCCCCTCTAGGTGATTTCAATTGGTATCAGAACCTTCGCTCCTGATACTTTAGGTTTAACAACCTAAGAGTGAGATCTTGGTTTAGCTAATCTACATTTGCATATATTTGTTTGCACACATATAGTTACACCCATGGACTTCATGACCCCACCTATGTTTGATTCTTCCAACATCATTGTTTGGAAGACTAAGATGTCCATTTACCTACAAACCCTAGGCTTGCATGTTTTCCTTACCGTTACTAAGAAATGCTATCTTGGTAATAGCAATCATATAGGAGCCAATGCACAAGCCCTTGAGGCTATTAGAAGCACGCTTTCAAAAGAATATCTTATGCATGTTTCTAACTTTAATTCCGCCTTTGCAGTGTGGAACAAGTTGACAACCACAACCACCTCCAAGCTTCAAGTGCCAATCCATCAAGAGGAGGAATCTAGTGGAGAATCCGATTCTCAATGCTTCATGGTCCAAGGGAATAACTCCCTTGAGGTACATTCGGAATCTCAATTAGATTGTAGTTCTTCATGTGATGAGAATATTGATGCCCATGCCTTGAATGAAGAACTATCTATAGTTTGTGAAAAATTGATTAAAAATATAATGTTTTGAAAAAGAAAAGTTTAGGCCTTAATAATGAAAATAAAAATTTGATTTCTAGACTTAACAATGTTTTGCAAGAGAAGGAGGAGATTTCTAATGAAACAGATTCATTAAAATCTCAACTTGATCTTGCCTTAAAAGAAAATGAGTTTTTGAGAAATAAAAATGATTGTGAAAATGTTTTGAAGAAAAATAAAATTTTACCTTCAAAAATTGATTTTGTTTTAAAAGAGAATGTTGCTTTGAAAAATAAAATAATCTCTATTTCAAATGATTTAAATGTTTGTTTAAAGAAAAATGAAGTTTTGGAAAATAAAATAGATTCACATGTTTGCCATGCTAGGGTAGTTTCACCTAGATCACCCCTTGCATGCTCCACTTCTTCTTTGATTAAAAAAGATATAAATATTTTAAAGAAGAATATGGATTGTTTGGGCTCCACTTTGAGCCATTGTGTTTCTAGTCATACACGCTTGGAATCCTTGGTTCGAAAGAAACAAGTTCCATCTATTAAGCATGCACACCCTCCACGGCATACACGTGCTCCCCACGGACACAACCATAACACCATGTATGCTCATGTGTACACTTGCACACATTGTGGACGTAAGGGCACCTTGCTAAATTTTGTTATGATAGAATACATATTTCAAATTTAGCAAATAATTTTGTTTGGGTTAGAGAAGGTACTAATCCCCATGAACCCAAAAAGATATGGGTACCAAAGACCACCCCTCTTGTTTATGATGTAGGTGTGGGCTCTCACATGACGTTAGAGTAGCGGTACCTTGAAGTGGATGCGTTCCGAGCTTCATGGAAATCATTTGGATGCATCACTTTCAAGGGATGTTTGGTGGGAGGACCACCGTGTTTTGGAGACATGGAGAAGTTGCCTTATAGGTTTTGGTAACGGTCTCTTACTCCTTATTTATTTATGCATGCTTTTCATGTTCATTATTTGTAGCATGTTTTGTTGTTTATATGATCATTATGAAAATGCCATGATTATTAGACTCTTGACATACATGTATAGCATTTGAGACACCCATGTTTAATATGGACCATTATTTTAGTGTTCTCACCATTGTTTAGCTATCATGTTTATCATAGTTCTAATAACATGTGGATTTATATAATGATCATTTTTATGATTATCATGTTGATTTATTTCTTGTTTTATGCTTTAAATGTTGAATATATGTTTTAAATGTTAGTTTTCATTAAGACTAGTTTTATACTTGTACATATAGTAGGCCGCAAATAAATTTATATATGTTTGAGCTTGAACGATTATTTGTACCCAATAGATGTGCTAGTATAGTCTAGTTTTGATGATTCATGCATTATAACTTGTATTCCTATTTTATCCATGTTTTTCATGTTTCTATGTTTAACTTCGTGTATATGTCTATCTTGTCCAAACTATTGTTTATACATATACATCCTTTGAGCCACGAGCCTTCATGGCTATACATTTGTGGACTCATTATATTTTGGATACGTATGTATACTTTAGTTTGTATAAGACATACATATGCCTTGAAGATTAAATAGTTTTGATGATTTTTATGTTTTCATATTTAAAGGAATTTTGAGTTTGAATGTCTATTTTCATGATGATATGTTTCACATAACACTTGTTCACTCACCTTATTTATGGTTTCTCATGATTTTGTTTTCATGAGTATAATATGAGCTTTAAAGATTTCGAGTGTCTTAGTGATCATATGATTTACATGTATTTCATGAAAAATATTTTTGTTTTATTCCTTACTTGAAAGATTTCATACTAGTTAACAAGTTTTTTCATTTAACTAGTTTGTATTCTTCTTATGGTTGAAGTTTTCAAGCATACTATATTCTTCAAACTTTTTTTTGAAAACCCCTACCTTCAAAGGGCGGCTGGATGGGAGATCATGCTCATGTATGCTTTATAGTGAAAATCATTTTAAACTTGAACATGGTTGGGAGGATAGGTAATATGAGATATACACTTGATATTATTGTTGTTTCAATTAGTATCATTAAATTCTTTCAATTGGTATCAATATTGACATTTCTTGTATACTCATATATATTTTTATGTATGTATGCTTCACTTCAAATAGTATCAATTTCGATTGGTATCTAATTTTTCATACATATATTATTTATGCTAAGCTTGAGTTTTAATGATCATCATGTTTCAATTGATTAGTTTTCAATTGGTATTCTAATACAAGCTTAGACATTGTTTTAATTGGTATTTCATAAAGGGGGAGAAATGTGTATTTTTATCTTTCAATTGGTATTTTATTTACCGTTGATTTCTACTCCCACACTTTATGCTGAAGATTGATTTTATTTTGATATCATATGCTCTAAATGACAAATACTTACAATTGGTATCTTTTTGTATCAAGATGCTTATTTGAATAATTTCAATTTGTATCAAATTTATTTTATTAAGACAATTCGAAATGTTTTAATAAGAAATATGAAAAATGTTTTGATTTATATTGCCTACATGCGAGGGGAGTTTAACATCTCTTTTACATATAGATTCATGTTGAGTGTATCTTATATTGAGGAGCTTGACAACTCTTCTTTATGCGATACACGTGTGTAGGGGGAGCTTCACATTTCTTCTTATACATTGCATATTATGTGTTATGTGAATTAGGGCTTGTCATCCTTTCTTCATGTAATGCATATATGTAGGGAAGTTAACTTAGCGTCTCCCTCTTCATGAATGTATATCGCATATATCTATTTATTGATTTGTTTGTTTGACCCCTTAGTTGATTCTTTGTTTCGAACAAAAAAGGGAAGAAGAATTTATTGATTTGGTTTTACTTTAACCCATTTATTGATGATTGACAAAAAGGGGGAGAATTATTTTGAGAGTTTAACATGCATAACATGCATATAAACTCAGATACTTCTCTATATATGATATAAACTCAAATTCTTCTCTTTATATGCATGTTTTATATGCATGCTTTGTTTTATTTATTAGTTTGTTGTTTAATTGTTTAATTGGTATCAAGAGCATTATTTAAGAACATGTTTTTATTGGTATCAAGAGCACGTTTTATACATGATGCATTTCATATGTTTGGTATCAAGAGCATGTCTTTGTTTGGTACCTTATTTTATGCATAACTATGCATACATGTTTATGAGCTTTCATTGCACATATATATTGTTTATTCCTATGCATGAGTTAAGGGGGAGCTTCTTTGAAACTTAACTTTAATCCATGCATATATAACTCCATGAGTTTTGTCATCATCAAAAAGGGGGAGATTGTTGGCCCAGAGGCCTTCCACTCTAGTTTTGATGATGATTAACTCATGTAGTTATGTTTACTAATAATCTTATGATTTTAGTTTCAGATCATTTAGCAAGATATTAGTTGGTGATTGCTTCAACAAAATGAGTTTTGAAGCCTTCACATGGTGATTCCAGAGCCCGAGCATCAAGATCATACCTTGCACTCGTCGGAGTCTCGCTCGTGGATCACGTTTTGGATCGGGTCGACTTGAAGATGAAAGATCGTCAAGAAGACTTAGGTATCCTAGTTTAGTTTATTTTAGATCCATGTGTAAAGATAAGAATAGTTGATATGCTCAAGTGCACAATACACACACGTTTTATGTTTTGGATTTTGGTTTTCATGAATAGTTTAGATCAAAACAAGTTTAAATGGGTTTTATGTATATTAGATGTGTTTGATATACATACATGCTTCATGACTTATACAAACTTAGTTTGACATACCTATTCATGTATTGAAAAGTCCAAGTTTGATAAAATACATGTTTTGATTTTTTTGATAAAAATGATAAAACACAAAAATGGTTTCATATGCTTGATATTTGAGTTGAAATCTTTATCACATGTTTATATATCAATGCAAAATGATAAAACTATTTTGTGAATTTTCAGAAGATTTACAAGATTTATTAGAATATTTTTTAACATGTTTTTTCTGACCCAGAATATTGGCTGCCAGGCGCTGGCGGTCGACCGAGACGGTCGACCGTATTCCAGAGCCGGTCAACCGGTCGGTCGACCGACGTGCACAGGTCCGTGCACGTCTGGCTAGGGACTGTGACGGTCGACCGGGCGGTCGACCGTGAAGAGAGCTTTGCTCTCTGTATAATTACGGTCGACCGGGATGCCCCAACGGTCATATTTATGACCGTTGGCGGTCGACCTCCAGCCATGTCAGGCTGAAAAATCAGCCTAACGGCTAGTTTTTGTATTGGGGCTATAAATACCCTATTGCTTGGTGTTTTTAACTAAGTTTTCAAGAGCTAAAATTTCTCTCTTTTCTTGGTGTTTAAAATAAGTTTTCAAGAGTGTTTTTGTGCCAAAAGATCAATCTTATTTATTTTAAGTGTTTTGTTTATTTCAAAGAAATTAGGGTTTTGGGAATTAGTTTTTGATCTAAACTTCTATATCTATTTTGGTGTTTTCTCAAGAGAATTTCTTTGATCAAAACACTTGTTTTTCACACTTGAGCTTATCATCTATCATATTCTATTAGGATCTTTGTTTTTGTGGAAAGAGAAAAGTTTGTGGTTGAGGAAACCACCAAGTTGTAAACCCTCCTTGATTTGTTGTATCCCTCTTTGGTAGAGGTTGATCGGAGTGGTGTTTGCTCCCTCTAGTGTGAGGTGGAGTTAGAGTTTGGTTGTTGGCTACGGGCCTTATCCCTCTTCGGTAGAGGTGGATTGTGGTTGTATTGCCTCGATGGCATTGTAAGGTTGAGAGAGGAGTTCGGTACTCCTTAGTGGATTGGAAATTCTTCTCGGTGAAGGCGAGGACGTAGAGCTAGGGGCTCGAACCTCAAAACACATCTTTGTCTTTGCGTTTGATCCATTGCCTCTATACTCTCTCTCCTTTATTTGTGTTGTGCATCATTCATAGCATTCATATCTTATATGCTTGTGTTGTGCCTTGCATGATTTCATATTGCTTATCCATTTTATGCTTTGTTGTGTTTGTGTGCCTCACTTATACTTAACCACGAGAGCTTCATATAGCACCTCAACCCTTATCTAGGGGAATCAAGAGGAGTTAGTCCAGAGCCCTTCACGGGGAATTCGGTTACACTCGTTGGTTGTATTAAGTGTGTTGCAAAATTGTTTTAGCTTTCGCATTTAGTTTGTAGATTAGCATTATCACCTATTCACCCCCTCTAGGTGATTTCAATATAGACTGGGTCACAAAGGCCCAGTTCATGAACATCTTGTGACACAAACTCAGTGGTAAAAAATGGCTTCAAGCGTTGACCGTTCACAGTGAAAGTATTGCCATTTTTTGGATCAAGAATTTCAATGGCACCATGTGAGAAGACTTTTTGCACAATGAATTGTCCTGACCACCTGGTTTTCAATTTACCAGGGAAGAGGTGGAGTCTTGGGTTGTATAACAGAACCTTTTGTTCTGAGACAAAAATTTTCCGGTGAATAGATTTATCATGAAAGAGCTTGGTTCTGTGTTTTGCTATCCGAGCGTTGTCATATGCCTCATTTCTCAGCTCTTCTAGCTCAGATATTTGCAATTTTCTCAAGGCACCGGCTTTATCCAAATCTAAGTTCAGCTGCTTTAATGCCCACATAGCTCGGTGTTCTAACTCCATAGGTAAGTGGCAAGGTTATCCAAATACAACTCGATATGGAGACATACCGAGGACAGTCTTGTAAGCGGTCCTGTATGCCTATAAGGCATCAGTGAGTTTGATGGACCAATCTTTACAGTTCTGTCTAACGGTTTTCTCCAATATGAGTTTTATTTGTCTATTGGTGACTTTTACTTGCCTGTTAGTCTGAGAATGGTATGTCGTGGATAATTCGTGAGAAATAGAGTATTTGCGCATTAGGGCTTCAAAAGCCCGATTGCAGAAATGACTCCCATTGTCACTGATTATCGCACGGGGGGCTCCGAAGCGTGAGATGATATTTTCTCGTAAAAACTTGATGACAACTTGGTTATCATTTGTCCTTGTTAGAACTGCTTCAGCCCATGTGGAAACATAATCTACAGCTACCAAAATGTATTAGTTGCCATAGGACAGAGGAAAGGGTCCCACAAAGTCGATGCCCCACAGATCAAAAATTTCGACCTCCAAGATGGGTGTAAGGGGCATCATGTCTTTTCGCGTAATTTGACCCGTCATTTGACACCTATCACATAGCTTGCAGAAAGTATATGCATCCTTAAAGAGAGTGGGCCAGTAAAATCCACTCTGAAGTACTTTCTCAGCAGTTTTTCGTGGACCAAAATGTCCACCGCAAGCTAGCTTGTGACAGAATGTCAAGACACTCTAATGTTCATCCTCAGGAAGACACCTTCGTATTATCTAGTCAGGACAATATTTGAATAGATACGGTTCATCTCAAAAGAAGAACCGCATTTGACTCATGAAACGGTGTTTGTCCTGACCTGACCAATTAAAAGGTGTTCGCCCGGTTGCAAGATAATTTGCTATATCAGCATACCAGGGCTCTCCACATATTATAAAAATGTGTTCGCCAGGGAAATCATCATTTATGGGTATTTTCTCCTTTGGTGCATTGGGGATTCTTGACAAATGATCAGCTACCACATTCTCAATGCCCTTTTTATCCTTGATTTTTAGATCAAACTCTTGCAAAAGAAGTATCCATCGAATAAGTCTTGCCTTTGCATCCTTCTTTTACATTAAGTATTTTAAGGCGGAGTGATCGGTGAAAATAGTCGTCCTGGACCCTAGCAGGTATTGGTGAAATTTTTCCAACGCAAATACAACGACTAAAAATTCCTTTTCAGTAGTTGTATAATTGAGTTGGGCTTCATTCAGCGTTCTGTTAGTATAGTAGATTACGTGTTGCCTAGTATCAATACGCTGCCCTAGAACAGCGCCGATAGCAAAATCCGAGGCATCACACATAATCTCAAATGGCTTGGTCCAATCAGGTGCAGAAATGATAGGTGCTGAGACAAGTCTACACTTAAGCTCCTCCCAGGCTTGTAAACACTCTTCATCGAATTTAAAGGGTACATCTTTTCCTAAGAGATTTGTCAAAGGTCTAGCAATTTTGCTAAACCCTTGAATGAATCGTCTATAGAAGCCGGCGTGCCCTAAAAATGATCTAATGTCTTTTAAGCATGTTGGTTCATGGAGCTTTGTAATAATTTTCCACTTTAGACTTGTCAATCTCAATTCCTTTATGTGAAACTTCGTGCCCAAGAACGATTCCTTGTTGGACCATAAAGTGACACTTCTCCCAGTTAAGTGTTAAGTTTTTCTCCATGCAGCGTTGTAGAACCAGCTTAAGATGGTACAAGCATTGTTCAAAGGAATCGCCATAAATTGAAAAATCATCCATGAAAATTTCCAAGAATTTTCTCCACCATGTCTGAAAAAAGGCTCAGCATGCAACGTTGAAACGTTGCGGGAGCATTGCATAGGCCGAAGGACATTCTTCGGTATGCAAATGTTCCAAAGGAATAGGTGAAGGTGGTTTTGTCTTGATCCTCGGGAGCGATGGGGATTTGATTATATCCTAAATATCCATCCAGGAAATAGTAGTACTCATGTCCTGCTAATCTCTCGAGCATTTGGTCAATGAACGGAAGGGGAAAGTGGTCTTTAAGTGTGGCAGTGTTCAACTTTCGGTAATCGATACAAACTTGAATCTTCGTTGGAAGACGTGTTTGTACCAATTCTTTTTTCTCGTTTTCTACCACAGTAAATCCTGCCTTCTTTGGCACAGCATAGACTGAACTTACCCATTGGCTATCAGATATGGGATAGATAATCCCATTGTCTAACAGCTTCAAGATCTCAGCTCTAACAGCCTCCTGCATGATTGGGTTCAGTCTACGCTGTGGGTCACGTTTTGGCTTAGCATCCTCCGTCAAATGAATCCGGTATTGAACTATGAAAGGACTAATCCCTTTAATGTCAGCCATAGTCCAACCAATGGCTTCTCGATTCTCTCTTAACACAGTAAGAAGATCCTCTTCTTGTTGCTTTGTGAGATGGGAGGCAATGATCACGGAAAAGGCTTCTTTCTCATCCAAGTACTGGTACTTGAGATGGTTGGAAAGAACCTTAAGCTCAGAAGAAGGGACAGGATCTATCAATGGTTGTTCTTGGTGTAAGGGAAGAATAAGGGTGGTATTAGTGACCCATTCCACAGTGGACTCAACAATCTGATCAAGGTGAAGTCATCGGACTCCAACTCAAATTCTTCATCGGACTCATATTCAACTTCCACATCATGTTCACTTGTTAAACCCTCAATTAAGTTCACTTCAAATGACTCATTATCCAAATCACGAGGTTGTTTTCTCAGGTGAAAACATTCACCTCTTTCGTCATATCTCCAAAGGTTAGACGCATCGAGCCATTCCTACAGTTGATGATCGCATTTGCGGTGGCTAGAAAAGGGCGTCCGAGAATGACAGGTGTCTGAGCTCTGTGATTATGTACGGGTTGTGTCTCAAGAACAATGAAGTCTACGGGGTAAATAAATTCCCCGACCCGTATTAAAACATCTGTAATCTCCCCCTTGGGAATCTTTACAGAGCGATCAGACAGTTGCATCGTAACTTTGGTCGGACGGAGGTCGCCTAACCCTAGTTGCTGATATACAGAAAAGGAAAGAAGATTGATACTGGATCCCAAATCAAGTAATGCCCTATTGATAGTAGTCTGTCCTATGATACAAAGAGATGGTTGGGCTCCCTGGGTCCTTATATTTCACAAGAATTGACCCATGAGCAACTCGCTAATATTTGAAGCTAGGAAGACTTTCTTAGGGACATTTGCTTTCCTCTCTCTTGGTGCACATTTCCTTTAAAATTTGGCATATGATGGAACTTGTTGTATGGCATCAAGAAGAGGTACATTGATTTGGACCTGATTGAACATTTTTCTAATCTTCTCCATATGAGCATTCATCTTTTGGTTTGCTAGCCTATTTGAATATGGTACAGTAGGCTTGTATGGTTGCTCATCAGTCTTTTCTTTCTCTTTGGATTTGGAAGTTGATGGTTGTGAACTTGAAGATGGTTTGTCTAGAGTTGGTTGCATTAGAACAGAGGTGTTGATTTTGACACTGATTTGGTGGATTGATTTGAAACCTTATTATCTACCCGCTTCCCAGATCTCAGAATATGAACAGTGTTGTATTGACTGGGGTCCATGTCTTCAACTTCATGCAGAGGGAAGTGATTTTTTAGATTAGGCAATGGCTGACTCGGTAGCATTCCTTTTTGTCGTTCATTTAAAGAATTAGCCAATTGACCTATCTGGACCTGTAATTTATTCATATCCTGGTGGTGGTTGGTCATCATTGAAGCCTGGGTTTTGGATAGAGTTTCGATCATTTTTTTCCAAATCTGTCATTCTTTCGTCCAGATGATTTTGTGGTTGATGTTGCTGATATGTGGGCTGGTAGTTTGTTTGGAAATGTGTGGATTCTGATATGATTGGGATTGTGGTGGACTCTAGTATGAGTGAAAATTTGGTAGATTTTGGTGGAAACTGGGTTGATGAGACTGAGCATGATATTGATGTGAAATGGTTGCCTTGGTTGCTCAGGACCAGACTGACTCCAGGAAAAATTTGGATGGTTTTCGCCATCCCAGATTGTACTTTTGGAGTATGGATTGTAGTTGGGTCTGGTGTATGCAACATTCGTATTTTCCTGATACATTTGAGACTGATAAACAGGACACTCTCGAACAGATGGTTGAGATCATGGCAATAGGTACAACCCGGGTTGACCACAGGTGATGGGTTGACCTAGTTCACAGTAGTAGGTTCCCTAAATTCAAGCAGTTCTATCCTCTTCATCATCATTGTGTTATTTTAGCCTCGGCAGCTATGGAGGATTCTATCGAATGCATACTGGTTCTGAAAGTGGTGGGAGTGGGTTTTTTTGGGCATGACTCCCACTGAATTATTTTTTCGCTAAGGCTTCAAAGAGATCCCACCCCTGATTCTTATCTTTCTTTAAGAATTCCCCTTGGCACATGGTTTTCAAGGAGTGTTTTTGTTTGGTAATCAAGTCCGTCATAGAGAATTTGACACTGTCGCCACTTCTTTATGCCGTGATGAGGACATAGGGCTAGTAAGTCTTTAAATCGTTCAAAATATTTCCAAGAATGGTTCATTAGATTCCTACTTGAACTGCATAATATTTTTTCTCTCATGAGGGCTTGTCTTCTGAATGGATAAAACTTCTTAAGAAAGACTTTTACAAATCATCCCATGAAGAGATCGAACTGGCGGGAAGATTGTAGAGTCATTTCTTAGCTATATCCTTGAGCGCGAAAGGTATAAACCTTAGTCTAACAGCATCCTTAGTTATTGGAAAATTTTCATCATCACACATACTTCTTCAAACTCACAAATGAAGAAATATGCATCCTTAGACTCTAGGCCATGAAATCGCGGGAGTGTGTTTATAAATTGTGGCTTCAGCTCAAATTATTTTCATTGGTTAATGGGAGAAGAATGCATGATGGAAGTGAAGTGCGGATGGGGTAGAACTTG